>JAJEJO010050991.1:3035-63167 GCA_020662805.1 Glaucomys volans | reverse complement strand
GTGTACAACCAGAGAAACAACAGCTGTACTCCATTTGTTACAATGAATCAAATAAATTAATTGAAAAATAAATAAAAAAAATTGTGGTAAAAACATCTAAATTTCCAGTATTCAATACAATATTATTAACAGTACTCCTCATGCTGTGCACTGGATAGATGTCTAGACTTATTCATCCTACATTACCATAGCTTTGTACCTTTGACTTACATCTCTGCATTACCTCATTCCTTCTCCCCAGCCTTCTCTTTCTTTCCCTCCCAGGCCCCTGGTAACCACCACCCTTCAATTCTGTTTTTATATATTCAATTTTTTTTAAGTAAAAAATCCAACATATAAGTGAGATCATGCAGTATTTGTCTTTCTGTGCCTGGCCTATTTCACTTAACATAACATCCTCCAATTTTGTAGCAAATGGAAGAATCTCTATCTTTGTTAAAGCCAAAATTCCATTTTATGTAGAAATATCAATTCTTTATTTTTCATCCATCAACATTGGGTGGTTCCATATTTTGGCTATTGTGGATAAAGTTCAATGAATATTAGAGTGCAGTTATATCATCCACACATAGATTTATTTCTTTTGAGTCTCCATTTAGGAGAGGAATCACTGGGTGATATGGTAGTTCTATTTTACATTTTTTGAGGGACCTCTCTGCTACTTTCCAAAATGGTTGCACCCGTTCACATTCCCACCAACAATGTATAAGGATTTACTTTTCTCAACATCTGTGAAAACACTATCTCTTCTCTTTGAGAACAGCCATATTAACAGGTAAGACATGATGTCATATTATGGTTTTGATTTACATTTCCCTGTAATTAGTGATGGTGAGCATCTTTTCATATATCCATTGTCCATGTGTATGCTTTCTTTGGGGAAATGTTGGTTCAGTTTCTTTGTCTATTTTAAAATTTGACCTTTTGTTATTTTGCTATTGAGTTGAATGGTTTCCTTATGTATTTTGGATGTTAACCTCACATTGGCTATATGGTTCACAAACGTTTTCTCTAATTTTGTAGGCTGCCTTTTCATTTTGATAATTGTTTCTTTGCTATTCAGAAGCTTTTTAGTTTGCTGTAGTAGCACTTTTTTTTTTTTTGCATTAGTTTGACTGAGCTTTTGTGCAATATTCAAAATATCATGGCTAAAATAAATGTCAAAGAGTTTTTCCCTTGTGTTTCTTTCTAGAGGTTCTCTAGTTTCAGGCTTGATATTTTGTTCTTTAGTTCACTAAAAATTGACATTTTAGTGTGTGATATAAGAGCCTGATTTCATTCTTATGCATGTGAATATTCAGGTTTTCCATCATCACTTATTTAAGAGATTGTATCTCCCACTGGGTCTTATTGGTTCTCTTGTTGAAAATTTGTTGCCTATATAGGCTTCAGTTTATTTCTGGACTTTCTCTCTGTGCCCTTGCTCTTTGTATCTGTTCTTATGCTAGCACCATTCTCTTTTGATTACAATAGCTTTGTAGCATAATAGGAAATCAGGAAGTTCAATACCTCCAATTTCCTTAAAATTATTGTGGCTCTTTGGGGATGATGGTGACTCTGTGTAAAATTTAGAACTTTTTTTGTTGTTATGTGAAGAAGGTCATTGGAATTTTGATAAGGATTGCATTGAATCTGTAGTTCAGGTTGAGTAGTATGGACATTTTAACAGTATTAATTCTTCTAATCTAATGCCAGATAACTTCCTATTTATTTGTGCTGTCTTCAATTTCTTTCATTAGTGTGTTAGAGTTTTCATTGACCAGATCTTTTACCTTCTCAGTTAAATTTATTACTAAGTATTCCATTCTTTTTGATACTTATTTAAATGGGGTTATTTTCTTCATTTCTTCTTTGGATAGATTGTTATTGTTGTAAAGAAATGCAACCAATTTTTGTTATGTTGATTTTGTATCCTGCAATGTTACCGTATTTGTTTATTAGTTCTAACAGTTTTTTTTTTTTTTTAAATAGAGTCTTTAGGGTTTTTTATACATTAAATCATGCCATCTGCAAATAGGGGTAATTTTTCTTTTTCCTTTCTGATTTGATTGCCTTTTATTTATTTACATATTTATTTTTCTTATCTGATTGCTGTTGCTAGTGTTTATAACAATATGTTGAATAGATGCTTTGTACCTGATCTTAGAAGAAAAACTGAGGTTTTCCTCATTGGTTTTGCTATTATTTGTGAGCATGGCATATATGGCCTAATCATGTTGAGGAAATTTCTTTCAGTATACACATTCTTGGGTGCTTTCATCAAGAAATGACACTGACCTTCATCAAATACCTTTTCTGCATCTACTAAGATAATCATGCAGATTTTATCTTTCATTCTGTTTATGTGGTATATCACATATAATTATAAGCATATGTTAAAGTAACTTTGAATTCCAGGGATAAATCTCAATTGGTCATGCACTGACTGGTCTCAGTACTGGTGAAGGCTGTAGGAGTTTGTAGCAGTGAGGAGGGCAGCAGGGATCCTCCTGCTTACCCTTTTCCCATAGAGATTGACTGAGGTTGGGCAACACAGGAAAGGTATTTCATACCCTTTTCTGTGCAAACATCCTTCTTTCTCTTCTCTACAGGGTTTTTGCTACTCCTTTTCTATACTGTGCTTTGCTCCCTGTTTTAATTGGCATGTAGTTGTTGCTTCCTTTGTTTCTATGGAGGAGACATCTTAGTTTGTCATCATGCTGATGCTACTCCTTCAGAACTCTTTCTTTAAGTGCTAAGACATTGACCATTCGGTCTTGTTAATCCCAAACAGGATGCACAGACACATTTACAGTTTTTCTGCCATTTTAAAGGGCAGGTATGGTAATAAAATTCATTTGAATAAAATGGAAAACTGCTAATACTGGAAGGCTTTTATGTCACATTAGCTCAGGAATTCAACTTCTAGCCATATTAGCTCTATGAGAGATATTCTTAGGACCACAATGGCATAATGTATTTAAAATGTTGTACAATTTCCAAATTAAAGGCCACTATGTACAGACACTCCCCTCCCCAAGAGTACTTGAAACCATTTGCTATGAATAGTGCAAGTGCTCATGTAAAAGTCCCGTACCTTGCTGCTGGGCCATCTATCTCTGGGAGTTTGGTAGCATTTTATTCCTCAGTGACCATCAGCTTTCTTTGGAGAGTAGTACTCGATGTTACATCTTGCAACCAATTGCAAGATAAAGGCATATAATTCACGAGTAAGTTGACTCTCCATTTTGATAATAGGACTACTTTGGACAGTTGGTTTGAACTTTTATATATGATATTCAGATAGAAGTAGTTATTTCTCTTATGTAAAACTTTCATCAACTCTTCCTGGGACATTGATCAATTTTAGTACTTTTCTGTCTCTCTAGAACTGCAGTATTTTTGGACTACTGTCAAAAAAGTCTCTATTACAATCCTAAGGGCTATATTCAAGGTCATGTGACTGTTTACTGCTTCAATAAAAAGGAGCTTATAAATGCAAAATGCTGCTCACTATTTATTCATCTCATGTATTCATGCAATGCTTGTTGGCTTACTGTGGTGTTCGCTTGATATGTATTCCACAGAACACCTTTTGTTTCTGCAAAACTGCACATTATATCATTTTTGTATCTGACACTGACCATCTTCTAAAGAAATGTTCCAATAAGAAAGGGAAGATGAAAATGCTACAGTGAGGAGCTACTAACTCTTGCAGATTTTCTTAACTCACTGAAAGGTAAGGAGATTTTAGAGGGCACACTGACCTTGACTAGTGAGAAGTGCAACAGCAAAAACTGTTCAACCATAGTATATTGCCAAATATTACCATTGCACTTTCTAGTTTACTTGGTTATTTTCATGTGAAGTCCCTTATCACCCAGCAGAGACACATCATGGTTTACATATGTGAAACCCCACACAACCATGGGGAAAACCGACATATTTATTCTTTCTCCCATGAGAAATTGAGACTAGTGACTTTAAGGTTACTTCCTTCTCTTGCCAAGACTTTGGATTTGAGTATTAAAAGAGTGATTTCTCTAAATTCAGCAACATCGGATTGCATTTGGGAAGTTGTGTTCACTCATTCACATAATTAATCCCCATAGATTTGAGGTTTTTTTCTTAACCCTGTCATCAGTATGAGATTTGGGGACAAAACAGATCTCAGTTTGAGTCTGGCTCCATTGCTGCTGAGTTTGTATGAAATTCATAGGTCAGTATCCTCTGAAAAATTCCTTTCCTCATCTATACAATGCTGACTAAAATACCACTGTTGTATGTGTGTGTATATAACACAAATTCAGTAAATGTTGTTTCCTTTCTCAATTTCTTTTTCTTTTAGAAAGGATAAAGTAACTTTTCTTCATGTTCATTCACATCTCTGAAGTTGTACTAGTCATAACAATATGAATGGAAATTACTGAGCAGTAGAAAAGTAACCATAATGTCTTTTTCAAATCTAATGCCAATAGCCAAATCAAATGGACATGAGGTGTCTCAGATATGGTGGCTCTAAGAGACCAAAAGCCCAGAATTTAGATCTGGGTTCCTCTACACACTAGTTGGGTGATATCTACCAACCCAAGCCTTGATTTCCTTCTCTATGGAACATGAACTTTTAAAAAAGAAATTCTAGTAAAACATCCTTAAAAGTTACAAAAATTAAATTGGGTCATGTGCTAGGCATGTTTAGCACAGAGCAGGGGCTCAGACACACTCTGCTCAGCACACCTAGATGCTTGCTTTTTGGCCAGGACTCTGATGGATTATGGTCTTGAGGATTATAGGTAGAGACTCAGTGATTCAATCTCGCACAGTTTAGCCATACAGGTAAAAATGGGGCCAACACTGGAGGAAGCATTTATTATCATTTATTCTAAATTCATGACACTTTTTTTTTCAAGTTCAGGCTGCCAACTTGAGTAAATGGTGGATGCCATGTCACATGTCTGGGTGGCTCCACTTTATCAATCTCGAAAGGATGCTTAGGATTCTAAGCATGGAAGAGGGAGATTTGTTTTCTCTGTTAATTGCTTGAAGAGGAAACTCAGTTTTAAATGACACCAATGTGCTACAATGGTTGTTAGCATCTCTTGAATCTTTAGTTCTAATACCTTGAGGGCCTCACTGAGAAGCTGTGGGCTTTCCTGCAGGGACACAGGGTCAGTGTGCATAAAACAGCAGTGCCCTGTGGGCTAATGATGAAGGTAAACCTCCACCATGTTCTAAACATGTATTCTTTCCAAAGGCAAATACTGCTTGACACTGAAGGAAGGACTCTTAGGAGTTCATCTGCAGCAGAGCTCAGAGTGGTGACTGTACAGAGATCTGGGGACAAGGGAACTTGTGTTGTTCTTTGAACAATGGAGTGACAGAGTGCTTATTTTTAACCATTTCCAGAGGCGAGCAACAGAGTCACATGGGAGATTTATTTCTTTTACAACAGAAGTCAATTGGGCATGACACTAATGTATTGTTTCAAGAAAAGTCTAACTCAACTAAATCGAGACTCAGTAGGAAATTTAAAGAGAAGCAATTTCTGTTATCGGTTTTAATGAATACCATTAAGTGATAACCAAAAAGAGAGAAGAAAAAAAAAGATTAGGGATTGCTCAGAAAACATCCTTCCCACTCTTCTAAATTATCATGACAACACAATCTTCAGCTGTGAAGTTAATTTCCTCCGTAATTACATTCTATTTAGAGGTGCGATTGCTTAGAAACACCCTCCTGGCGAGGGAGCTTTTCTGTTCTAGTGAGGGATGAAGAAGAAGGGGTCCCCAGCACCATGTGGCAAGTATTTATTCTCTGTTTTACCCTTGGGCACTTGCCCGTCGGGGTGCCTTTGGAGTCCCTCCTGTCCCTGTGGCTGCCTCTCATCCTGAGAGCAGCGGGCAGAAGGATTTGTGTTGGAGAGTCTCTCAGGAGAAATGTTCATCAGCTGGATATGAATGGTACTTGCCTTGAGTTCTAGGGGCTCTTCCAAGACACTCAAGTCTTCCCCTGTCCCCAGGATTGCATGAAGGAGGGTTGAATGGGTCCTGGCCTTGCTCTTACACTTGTGTAGGTGAGAGGGCTGTGTACTTGGAAAAGAAATGTTATTTACCTCAAAATTAATGCCGGTCTCCTTGGCTTATAGGAAGCAGTTCTATCATTGCAAGCCTGATTGTACTACGATATGAATGAATATATTTTAACATTTTCATCACCCAAATCCTTGTTTATAACCATTTCTCTCACAGACCATGGAGTGGATGTGGGGTGTGGGGTGTGGGGTGGTGGGGAAGCAAAATAACTACAAACAGCCAGGCTGGCTGTTTTTGAATTGGTCATAAGGCCTTCACCCTAAGGACTAAACAAACACAAACGAAAAAGCTCGGGCAAGATACTTTGCTATGATGTAGGCCAATTTCCTATTTTCCAACCACAAGAAAAACAAAACACAAACAATAAAGGAAAAGAAATGAGGCCAGAGGATTCTGATAATTGATTCTAAGAGATGAATCCCAAGGTCCTCTCCCATGTTTCACGCAAGATCAGAGAGTGTTCACAGCAGCCCTGAGTCCAGCTCTTGGAGCCTCTAATTCTATTACTGCCTCATCCAGGCACATTATTTTTGCTCATTAACGAGATGGCATCATAATGGAGCATGCAGCAGCCAGAGTGATTAGCAAAGCGCCTCCTTCCATTCTTCAAAATGTCATCAACACACTGGTCAGGAAACAAACTCATTTTCTGACTCTGCCATGATTTGCAGGGTTTCAGGCACTGATGATAGCTTGTCTGTTTGGTTTAAAAGAGCTCCTGATATAACAGAACCTGACACTGTTTACTTCAGCCTATTATGCCTGCTGCATTCACTGAATGCTTCACTGGAGAAGAAAAATCGAAAGAAGGCTATTCATTGTAATGCCAGCTGCTTTTTAAAAAAGGAAATCAATTTTTGCTTGAGCTCAGAATGTACTCCGCAGGTCCAGAGTGACCTACCACTTTTGATGTCAACAACAAAAGGATCTGCCTGAATTTTCCACCACAATCGCACAACAGCTCAAAGAACATTGAAAATCCTAGATTAGTTTCATTTTAGTTTATGTTCAAATTGGTATCCACTCATCCCAACAATATCACAAAATACAAAGGCCTGGGTGACATAGCCCCTGCACGGCAAGCGCTGGGGGAACTCTGGGCTTTGCCTTCTCTGCTGGGTTTGTTATAAATTACTTGGCAGGACCATTTTATGACGGAAATAATTAGTTATGTTTAGTATTTATAGCTAGTATCATGATGCCTTTCTGCACTGCTAATTAATTATTTTATGGCCAGTATGTTTCAAATGCAATTAGTTAGGTATGGCAATGATCATAATATTTTGCATATTCATGACAACATTCTGCCTATTTACAGCAAAACTTGGGTGTCAAAATCAGTTATTTTCCTTTTGTTATTAGGCAGAATAATTACAGGAAACAATAACAATGATCTCTTGCATGTGAATAACATTTTACAACCGAGCACCTCTATTCATGTCCCCCAAGCTTGCACCCCTGTGGTTTCTCATAGGGAAATGGAAACTCCATATGGTGACAAGTTTTGGCTGGGTCTTTAGCCAGCTTGAAGGTCACCAATGGAGGCTTTTGCTCTTTTTACATGTAATTGGAGCCTCATTGGGGGTGCTGGGATGGACTGTTTGCTAAAAAGGGAGTGTTGAGAAAGAGAATATTTGGGCAGAATAAGGAAACAAAGGAGTCAGTTGGTTCTCTGTTGTTTTGAAAAAAACCCCAATTTTTTCTTCATTATTACTATTATTATTTTTATAGTAGGCATGGAGTTTCCTATAAACAAACAGAAGCAAAGCCTCCTTCTTTTTTCTGTATTGGGGCGGGGGGCTCAGAAGACAGATTGAGTTATTGCTTAACCAGACTCTGTATCCAGCAGGCACACTGCCGTGCATCGAACTATTGAGCACTTCTTAAATCCTGAGAGTCTAGAAATAGTATTGCCCTGCAAAGCCTGGGAATGTTCTCAATTAGCTTGAGACAAGATCAATGACATATGTTCTCTTCCAGATCTGTGCCTATTTCTCTTTACTTTAAGCCTCCCTGACTAGTCATAATCCTCCGTTTCCTTTTCTCCATATGTCTCTGCAAAGTGCTAAAATGGCAAAAATCAAGAAAAATATTGACCACTGATAACTAAGATTTAGTTATGAATTTCTTTTTAAGATGCAGGGTGTGAAGGCTTGGAAAATAGGAATGGGGCTTGGAAATGAGATATTTACATTTTTCCAGCTTTTGCTTCCCCCAAACTAGACTACCAAAAGGGGGGGGGGGAATTAAAGAAAAAAAAAAAGGAGTTTTTGATTTTAGATTTTTTAAAAAAAAAATCCCTTTTTTAGAAACTGCATATACATGTGGACTCCATGACCTCGGATTGCCATATTTCTCTCCCCAAAGGACGTGAAATTCTTCTTCCTTTCCTCTCACCAAATTCTCTCCTGCTTTTAATTCAAGCCATTTCCATTCATTGGGTTTGCTGCAGACATGAAGAGCAAACTGGCTTTGAAGTTAATAATCATTATTTTCTCATTTCTTGGGATAAAGGCAGAAGGAATCCCTTTAGCATTCCCTCAGAAACCATTCTTTATCCCTTTAATCATCTTTGTCACGTCTCTGAACTTATTCCAGTTTCACCACATCTGCACATTACAAGTATGAGTTCTCAGTGTTCCTAAGCACACCCAAACTCCATTCTGAAAACATCTGCTCATATGCAGAACTCAGGCTAGAATCAATTCTTCTGTTTTAACAACTTTGGTACGGGTCACAAGCTATCTGTTTTGTTGCCTTCGACAAAACCAAACATAACAAAATCCAAAAGCCAAAATAAAACAGAAAAACCTGCAAGGAAGAAATATTTTTAAGGTGAGCAGCTAACTTGGGAAATGGCAACTTTCTCCTGTGAGCTCAAAGATGGGCCGCCTTCCAGTTTGAGCCTTGAGATTCCAACCAGGCCAAGGCACAGGGTCTAGAAAGGTTGCCATTGAGAGCACTGGGGAGTGGAGACTGGGTGATTCCAAGTGAAATTCGAAAGTTTTTTTTCCACTTTGGGGCCGGCTTGAAAGGGTTGAGAGTATAGTAACCATAGCTGTTACTATGTTAGGAGATTTTTTAGTATCTGCAAGACAAATTGAGAAAGCAAAGTATGAAAAGGGAGAAGAAATTTCATAAGAGGTAGGTGTTACATGTATGCTTGGAAGCAGATTCAAATAATCCATCCTTGATAATTAATGATCATTTGATTTACAGAATTACAGATGATACCGAACGAACTCCTCTCTTCCCTAAGTATTTCTAAGGCTTTCAGTGACCTTCTCCAACTCCTCCCCTTTAACACTACTGTATCCTTTACATTAGGGGTCCCAAGTACTTCAGGGGGGACATTTTGAAAAATTAAAAAGTGACTGATACCTGTTGAATTACTAGAATTCCTTTTCCTGTAAGAATTTCTGCCCCAACTGCAGTTACAGATGTTCCCTTTCTGAGAGAAATTGAAAATACAAACATATTGTAGTCCTGATGAGCTATTCATTTTTTTTTGTCATCAAAGAGTAGCATAAAAAGAATAATGCCGGCACTGTGCTTTTAGTAATTGAGAACCTAATCAATTCCACATTGTAATTGCCCTTGTCATCTGTTTACACACCTTTCATCGGTTCACAATCCTGCTCTTGAAAGGCAGGCCTGTTGAAGCCCTGAAGGTTGGGAAACATCTGTATTCCCACTCTGAGCACAGCGTAAAGGTTATGTTGGAAGAGAAACATCAATAACATTTTACAAACAGGTTTTGTACTCATTTAATTCATAATTGTGAAATATTAGTGTTGGGCATTACTTTCTGCCCAAACAGAAAGCTTTCTTGTTCTTGATTTGTATACAACAGTTGATATATTGAGACAACTTGAAAGATTTTAGTGGATGTATTATTAGTTTACCCTATGCTAATGTAGTTTTGAAAAATTTACAGGCCAGTTATTGTCATCAAACTGAATAATTTCACATATTCCAAGTTAAGCTTCAAATTTTTAAGGGTTTCTTTTTCTTCAATTATAATTTTTCACACCTCTTATATTTCTAGAAACTCCACAGGCATCACTAATGTATTTCCATGAAGATTGACTTGTAGCAGCCTTCTATAGGGATTAGAGCTGACATCTGTGTAACAGTGCCTGAGAGAAAAAAATATTAATATAGTTCCTGCTATATGATGATAGACATTAGAAAGTCATTAACACACCAATTTCTGAAATAGAAGCTGACACCATATTGGGCATTCTGATCTTGGTCTTGACCCAGCAATGTGATCTGGAACCAAGACAAGATTGCCAAAGAACTATAAACAACTGATTTAAGGAGCCTTTTTTTTTTTTTTCTTCTTCTTCTTTAAACTCTGTAGGCATGTGATATGAATGAAATTAGAGAAAGCAGTGTGTGGCTTTTCTGGTTTTCTTGTTTTAACTCCTAACTGTTTTCATAGGCCAACCCCCCTCCCAAAAATATATATTTCACTTTCCTTGGGAAAAGAGGATTAAGAGTAGAAAACTCATTACACATTTTTTTATACTTCAATTAATCTGAAATGCATATAAATGTAGCGAAGTCAAGTGAAAAAGAGAAGCATGGTTAATCTCCTTTGTCCCTAGACCCTGCTGGTTATTCCCGAGATGATCCACTTTGTGCTGCTCCTTGGTATGTCTGCTGGATGCTGCACATCACGTCTACATGTAGCATCTTCAACTTAATGAGGGTAGGTCAGACTGGCTTATCTTGCAGTTCTTCAGTGGATGTTCCCTCAACTCTTCCAAACTTTATAAGCTTACAAATACCCATTTTAATCAATGCACATGCTTTTAATCTTGTGTCATGAATTTAATTTCCACACTTTCCCACCAACAAATATACACGAGTGTCTATTATTTGCAAGCCACGAGAGTACCTACCACAGAACACAAAGATGCCTCACGCTTGCCCTGTTCCTTCAAGTTGCTTGTCACCCAGGAGTCAAAAGCTATATTATTAAATACATAGTTACCTGGAACTCCCTAGATCAATCCCCTATTTTATAAAATTCCGTTTTCTATTACCATAAAGTTGTTTGACTTGGTTTGTCAGGTGATCGCCACCTTTGGTTTCATCTATGTAAATCTTCTCTGATTGTGCTTGCATTACCATTTTGATTTCATAATTGCCCTTTGAGAAAGTAAAAGTTTAAAAGAGGTAGGATCAGCAGTTTTGAGAGGAATAAATAAGGTGATTAGTCTCTCTGTTTCACAGGTGAGGAAGTTAAATACCAAAAACTCAGAATGAGAGGTCCAGCTGGATACAAATGGACTGTGGCCTCTGGATGTACACACCAGGATAATTTCCCTTCCTCTTGTGGATTGGACAGAACCAAGCATTCCAGTAGTGATTGTTTGCAGGCCATGCTGAAGGTACCAGAGCAATTCCCAGCACTGTGATTTCACCACACAGTGTAAACAGATGGCCATGTTTCAGAGGACCAGCTGAATGCTTCAATCTGTCCATTACAGCCACGAGGGTAGGCAGACCATTTCTGAGTCAGACTGCAGGCCAGAGTGCCATTGCTGCTGTTTGATCATTTTAGATTTAGGGACTTGCAAGGAAAATACCCTTTAGCCTTTTTATAATTTAAAAAAGATCTTTAGAAAGTAGGGAGCAGGAAAGTGTCTTTTTTGTTGTTTTTGTCATCCCCATCAACTAAGAATGCATTTTTCATAAAAGAATTGTGTAAGTGTCCTTTTGTCTTGATCCAATTGTTAGAAATTAATTTCCTCTGTTTTCAGGGCAACAATGACCTTGACCTAACAGAAGCCTTGGCTCTTTATGTGCACACAAAGTCATGAAAATCATGCAATTTTGTATTGATACCCCTCACAGCATCTGAGGGGAATCCATCCAGTTTGGAGTAGTTCAATTTGAAAGGGATTTAATGGCTGCAAACTGTATTTGTAAACTAGTTCTTTCCACCACATCTAACAATTTCATGAAGTAATTGTTAGCAGAAACAAAATCTGTATTTATTAATGTTTATTGTTTTTCAGCCGAAATTAATTTTCAAAGCATACTTTAGAGTGCCATTTACATTCAAAAATAAATACAGCAGATGTGTTATTAGGCCAGCTTCAGGATATTCCAGGAGGCGTAACGTGCCAACATTTCCTGCATGAAGGCAAATGAGTAAAGCTCCGGAGGGCTTGGCTCCGCAGAACTAATGTTTTATCTAATCCACTGCTTGAACGAGACATGAACAGATTTTTGCTCTGCTACAATACTGGCAATTAGCAAGGTCTCCCTAAGTCTAGTTCCATTTAGAATAAAGTAAATAATATTTATGATTTGGCCATTTCTGATATATTCCCGTGGCTTCTAAAATTGAAAGAATGAATTAAAACAAGCTGTTGCATAGAGCAAGCACCATAAAGGTTTTTCCAAAGAGTGCTGGATTTGGGGGTGAAATCTGATGTTTCCTATACCTAAGCAGGGACTTATGCTAACTAATATCCACAGGAGGTCTGCTTAATGTTGTTCTTCAAAACCTCCAGGAAGAACCATGTATATTTTTAACTACAGGGAACTGACATGTAATGATATAATTTTCAATCTTATTTTCTGGCCTCATTGCATAGGACCTGTTAGAAGGTTTCTGTCTCCACTTATCTTTGGTGTATTTCTAAAAATAAAATTGGCATCTTGTTAAAAGATGCCAAAATGCCCTTTTTATTGCAAAAGTTGTCACAAAAGTTTCCACATAGAAAATGAATCTAGATGCAGGTTCTCAAATTGCCAACCTTCCTCAACTGAAAATGGTGACAGGTAAGTTAGTTCCCCCTCCTTCAAAATAAAGCTTTCCACACATCATTCTCTGCTATGATGGGCCCCACCTACCTGGGCAGGCAGGTCATTCTCCATGATGGGGAGACACCTGTAATACCTCCACTCCACCAGAGCTGTTCGCCTTCATACAGTCCCAAAGGTATTGCCATGAGACTTTTCTAGCTGCTTCTGTTTTGATGCCAAACTTGTGTTTTGAAGAAAGAATTTTCCAGTCTCAAACATTCTAAGATGCCTTTTGATTTTCTCTTTTACAAGATGGGGTTTGAATGTTAAGAAACAAAGTTTTGTAATGGTAGAGACCTTTGATGAGGCAAAAAATGAGCAATAAGCTAAGGAATGGTTTAAGATTTTGGTCTGCTAGGTTTCAGGAGCATGCTTTTTTTCCATGTGATGTTGTAGAGGAACATTCCTCACTTCAGTGACTTTTAAATGTTGATGTTACTCCCTAGCAAACATTCAAAGTTGGTTTTGTTTTTCTTGCCTAACTGACAATTATAGGGTTCATGTGAAATCTCTACCCTTGGACAATTTCTTCGTGTTTCTGGGTACAGAAGAGTAATTGTGGAGTGTCTGCTGGCTCAGTAGTTACATGTCATTCTGAGGCTCTGACTTAATTTGCTCCTCCACCCTATAGGCAGTGGTACCCCGCAGGGAAAGGCAGGAAAGTTGGGCAGAGAAAGGCTACTTCATGAGGCTCTCACGGGAACTCAGATGACTGACTGCCTGAACTCATCTTTTATGGCAATAGGACAAAAAGTCTCTTTCAATATGAAAATTGTGATGGCTCCAGATCAGTGGGTCTCCTAAAATGTAGGGGTTGTGTGTGTGTGTCTGTGTGTGTGTGTGTGCCTCAGTCTTCCTAGTTGCAAACTGTGCCAATAGCTGCTGAATTGTTGTAAAGAGTAAATATAACTTGAAGCATCAACTCTAATATCTGTCATGTAGGAAGGATTAAATAAATATTAGTTGATACTGAACTGCAAAACCTTATACACAAAACTCCTTTAAATGGAGAATTTTACATTTTAAAAGTGGCATGGTTCCTTTTTAATATTGTTGGTAGTATAAAATATGAACAGTCTAAATATTTAATGTTACTATCTTTACCTTTGAAATGAAAGGAACAGAAAGAATATAAAATATTGGGTAACTGAGGGTATGTAGTCACAAATGAGGCAGCAGGAGAATCCAACTTGTTTTGTTTTGATTACAAAGACAGAAGCAGGTGAGTTGTTTAAGGGATTGATCTTTGTTGTTTATTTTTCAAATAATTTAAGACTGTCCAAGCTGTTCCTCTTTCTAAGTTCTACATTGGTTGTTCTCAAAGTAGGGTCTTCTGATACCTGGGAGTCCCAGGACCCTTTTAAAGAGTCTGTGAAGTCAAAACTCTTTTTGTAATAATGTGGATACTTCATTTGATTTTTTTCTTTTTTTAACTTTACTGATACCCATCCTGATTCTAGAAAAGCAACAGAGAATAAAAGTGCCTTAGCATAGTCATGGGGACAGCACCAAACAGTGCCAGATGCGACAGAATCACTTTCGTGTACTTGTAGTTAAACAAAAACAAAAGTAAGGCCTGTTTCTCCTGAGAATGAAAGAGTAAAATTATTGTTTTAAGTTAAATCTTGACTCTGAACACATGTCATTTAATGTTCAGTGTGACTCAAGTAGGCATAGAGTGCTTTGCTGCTGAGGTACAGCAGTCCTTGACAGAAAAGCACTGTGCCATTGTGGAGTTGGAGCCTGAACTACCTGCTTTTTTCCTGGAGCACCATTTTTATTTGAAGAATGACTGACATTCAAACAGTGGTTATTCAGATTTGAGCTTTTGGCAGGCATTTCGTCAAATATGAATGAAGTGAACTAGTTACTTCAGGAAAAATGACTGATAGTGCTCTTTGCCAATGATAAAATTTGAGCTTTCAAGCAAAAAATGAAAAATTTAGTAAGTTTGTATTTGCCATTATGGGCTTGACAGCTTCTGGAACCTTAAAGGCATTTCTGGTGATATTGATGGTGATATTAACAAATGTGATTATTTGATATCGTGTCATGAACCATGTCAACCTTTGGGAGATCTGCATAACTTAGGAAACAAAAACTTTCCAAAGGGCCAATGCATCTGAGAGCATTGTGCATGGGTTAAAGATCCATTATAACTGCAAGCTAGACCAATGGCTTTTAATGAAACAGAGTATAAAAAGCTCACTCATACAATTTCAGATTGCTTATTGTATCTAATTGCTTATTGCAACTAAAACACACCATTCATTATTTTTTGGTGTGATATTATAGTATTTACAATCATGTGAAAAAGTCACTAAAATAATTTTCCCTTTTTTATTTATTTAAAAAATTTTTTTAGTTGCAGATGGACACAGTACTTTTATTTCTTTACTTTTACATGGTACTGAGGATCGAACCCAGTGCCTCATACATGCTAGGCAAGTGCTCTACCACTGAGATACAACCCCAGCCCCTCCCTTTTCAACTACATATCTGTGAGTGACCAGATTGTCTTCATATTCTTCAGCCAATAAACCAAATTGCAACTGACTGAGACAGAAATAGATATGAGGATACAGCTGCCTTCTATTATACCAGACATGAAAGCGATTTGCAAAAACTTAAAACAATGTGGCTCTTCTCACTATTTTTAAAAACATAGTTATTTTCATTTCAAGTATTTGTTGACATTTAGTTGGTATATTATTATTATTATTTTAAAATAAGTTGATAAAAATACTTGTAAAACTTTCCAGTTTTTATTTCTAATCAGATAAATATTGATAGAAGTAACCCACAAAAGCAAAAACTTTCTGGAGACCCCTATACTTTGTTCAGAGTATAAAGTGTAGAGGATTCAGAGACCCAAAAGGATGAAAACTGTTATGCCAGGTAATCTCCCATATAGAGTTGAAAAAGTTTACAAAAGTATTCAAATTCTGCATATGTAATTTTCACTCTATGGCCTAATCTGTCCAGGGCAAAGGCATTCATTCCTGGAATCAATTAAAAATGGGAAATATTATAGTTTATGGTGCCTAATACTCTTTCCCAATTTCTCCCCAAATCTGAAGTTTCAAGAGAGCACACTAACAGATTATAAACTCCATAAAAGAAAGATCAAGCATATTGGGTGTTCTGGTTAGTATACCTTGAGTGATGGATTGTGTAGTAAAGGAATATTTTGAGTCTTCCCCCCACAATTTTTTTTTTTTTTTGGTATCACAGATTAACCCAGAGGTGCTTAACCACTAAGCCACATCCCCAGTCCTTTTATTTATTTATTTATTTATTTATTTATTTATTTATTTATCTATCTATTTAGTGACGGGGTCTTGCTAAGTTGCTAAATCTGATCTGGAACTTGTAGTCCTCCTGCCTCAGCTTCGGGAGTTGCTGGGCTTACAGGTGTCAGTGACCATGCCAGGCCAAATTTAACTTTCTAGTTTTGTACTTTGTTGTTGTTGTAATGTGCATTATTGTCATGATTTGTATTGCTTTTGTTATTCTTAAAATGTTTTATTTTTAATTTGGAAATTTCAAAAATTGATTTAAGTTCTGAAATTCTTTACTAAAGCATACATGTATACTACAGAAAAACAAGGCGGAAAAATGTTTCTCATCCTGGTCAAGATATTTGGTTAAATTTTTGGTGAAGAAATGGCAAATATTAAGTATTTAGATCTTTGGACTTCAAATAGTTGCCTAAATTGAATTTTGGCTCTTTGATTTTGTTTTGCACAGATATTCTAAATATGTAGTTTATTTGTATACGTTATTACTAAGCCTAACTTGATATTTTTAACCATGATCTTGAGCATGAACCATTGTATAATTTAGAGGAAAACTACGTTGAATCTAATGAAATTCTAAATCATGTGCATTTTCATTCTTTAAAAAATAGTGTTTGGGTAGTAATCATGCAATTGGTCTAGGCAACTATGTGGACAGTTTGTGTTTCTCCAAAATTTGTTGTTAAAACCCTAACCCTGAATGTGACTGTATTTGGAGATAAAATCTGAGGAGATAAAGGTTAAATGAAGTCTTAACTTGGGGCTTTACTCCAGTAAGGCTGGTGTCCTTGTACTAAGAGGTAGAACCAGGCACAGTGATGCTCGCCTGTGGTCCCAGCAATTTGGGAGGTTGAGGCAAGAGAATCAATTGTGTCCTGGAGTTAAGGGCCAGCCTGAGCAATGTAGTGAGACCCCTTCTCAAAAATGGAGGGTGAGAGAGGGTCCAGAGATTTCTTTCTGCCAGGTGAGGACATAGCAAGAGGACTGCTGTCTGGAAGAGAGTGTTCACCAGCAACCTGACCATGTTGGCACCCTAGTCTTGGACTTTCCAACCTCAGACCTGTGAAAAATATACTTGTGTTGTTTAAGCTAGACAGTTTGTGGTATTTTATTTCAGCACCCAAGCTAACACAATCATCTCTGCCTTTCCACATTTGTGGGAACATTGTAGTTTTAAGGAGTAACCAAAACAAGGTCTTCCTGAATTTTGTTTATGTTCCGCATCTCAGAACCAGTGAATCAATAAAGTTAATGTTGGAGGATCTGCTGCCACTGACTGGTTCATCTTCAGAATGGATGCAGTTACTCCTTATGGGACCTGAGTAGTCCATTCCATTTTAGTATTTTAAGTGCTAATGAATAAAGTTATCACTGCACATTATTATCATTACTGTCTTAAAGATGAAGAAACTGACTTGCCAAGTGTCACATTGTTATGGTTTGGATGTGAGGTGTCCCCCAAAAGCTCACATGTGAGACAGTGCAGGAAAGTTCAGAGGAGAAATATTTGGGTTGTAAGAGTCTTAATGCAATCAGTGAATGAATCCCTGATGGGATTAATTGAAGTGGTAGGGTGTGGCTGGAGGAGACTGGAATTGGGGCGTGGCTTTGGGATATATATTTTGTATCTGGAGAGTGGAGTCTCTCTCTGCTTCCTGATTATGTGAGCTGCTTCCCTCTGCCACACTTTTCCACCATGATATTCTGCCTCACCTTGAGCCCCAAGGAATGGAGTGGTGGACTTTTGTCCACCCAGAGTTTCTGCTGACTTTCTATGGACTAAGACCTCTGAAACGGAGAGCCCTCAAATAAACTTTTCCTCCTTTAAAATTGTTCTGGTCAGATCATTTAGTCACAGCAGCGAAAAAGCTAACGAAAACACACATAGACTTAAACTGCAAATCCACCAATCAGTCTATGCTACACCACCATTCAGGTTCAAAATTCTGTCCTAAGACACTTTATTGGGGTGATTTGTATCACCCTAAAAAGAGCTCTGATCCCAGGAAAGCTTTGTGCAAAGCAAAGGGACCATAGAAGCTGAGTGAAGTTAAGTTGACCTGGATACATTAAGCATTCTAAAGGTGGTGCTGTGTGGAGTTATAGTCACTTACAGGAACCAACCTGGAGCCAGTGGGTTACCGTGGCTAAGAGTCAGCAAAGGTAATTGCTGAGGTGGAGAGTGAGCAGCTTGGTGCAGTGTTTAGGGGATGATGAATATCAGTCAAGGTCATGGCAGGAAGAGCACTCTCAGGCTGGGTGTTTGGTGAGAATTTCTGCAAGGACATGGACAGGGCTTTCAGAAACTAAGGTTTCAAAAACTAAGGAAGTTATAACACCCCCAAGGGATATTAGGAGGGCAGATTCATTTTATCCTGGGGGTCTGTAAAGGAAAGGGAGGGAGCAGTTCCAGAAAAATCCAGAGAATTATATGGAAAGGTCTCTGATGGGAGGTTTGAGTGCCTGTGCAGATCACTGTCCACAGTGATCCTTCTTGTTTTCACACCCTCTGTGAAGTAGAGCTTACTCCAAAGCTCTAAGTTGTGCCTAATCCAAGCAAAAGCCAAAGGGCAAGGGAGTGTCCACAGTAGCTTGCTGTACACACACACGGTGGAGACGGTGCAGTATGGATGTAGGTGGGTGGGTGGAATCATCAGCCCCTCCTCATCCCTCAGTACCCTGGGCTCTGGCCCACCCCTACCTTCCTGCTCCTACATACCACCCACTTTGCTCACTACAGTGACCTTGGGCTATTGGCCATTTGTGCTATACTCTGCTTGGCACTGTTCTTTTTCAGATCATGCACCATCTTCTCAGATACTTTTGTCCACCCTGCTGGACAAAAAACTCTGCTGGATATTTTTGTCCAGCAGAATTTCTGCTGTACCGACTGTTCCCCACTTTTCCCCATGTGGGGTCCCACCACTCTTTCCTTATTACCCTGTTTGGTTTTCTTCATGTACTTCCTAGTTTCCTAGGTGGTTAATGCCTTCCCCTTGACCACCCCAGTAGGAAGCTCTGTGAGCATAGGGCCTATCTGTCTTCTTCCCTCCTCTATCTCCGAACCCAGGACACAGTACCTGGCATGGAGCAAGCTCTCAGGTATGCTTGTTGGATCACTGAAAGAGTGAATGAATGAATAAATGATTGAGATGTTTTAAGTGTGCCAAGCGAAGCATGATCTCATAAGTAAGAGGCTGGGAAGTAGCAAAAGATAAGGTGGCTGAGGGCACTGGGCTGAGAGATGTGGAATTCTGTGGTAGAGAATGTAAAATTGTGTCTTTAGGCTGTCATGGCTGAATTTCCTGGCCCAGAATTACACTGAACAAAGCCATTATCGAACCCAGCATTTCAGCAGAGTTGTCTTTTGTTGCCTGTTAGCATAAACTGGAGGGCTTGATAAGTGGCAGCAAATGCTCTTGTTTTCCGTGAGAATCTCAGAAACATCAGGAACAAAGTCAATTTAATACCTCTTTTGAGAAAGTCTGGCAGGGTAGGTAATGCATTTACATTGTTTTTCATACTGCATGATTTAACTCTCTATACTGTGTCTGTATTACAGACAGTTTATGATCTTGGTCTGTTGCACCAGAATTTTAAATCTTTTTATTAAATTAAATTTCTTATTCACTTCATGGGTCAAGGGGATCTAGTATGCCCCATTAACTAATCGAAGCAGTGATCATGAATTCTATCTTTTTTGTCAAGCCAAGCTTCTCTCAACAGTTTGCATTTCTGTTGTGCAAAGAAATCTTCCTCCACCCTCTCACTCCTCACCATCCTGCCTTTACTTTTAGCTTTGTCAGGAGTATTTCTGAATTATTTTGCAATTTACAGAAAATCACTTTTCCTTTTAGACATAGTTGAACCATGAATTTTGGGATTCTTGCGCCATTTAAGATAGGTAAAGAAATCACAGTGAGTATACTGATTGACTGAGAATAACTAAATGGCTCCACAGTGCTGGGAGCCATGCTGGGCACCGTAATATCATGGGAATAAGGTTGACCTGGCTCAGGCCTCATGGGACTTCTTGGAGTTAGGAGACAAAAGTTTAAAAGCCAAGATAATGGATAATAAATTTAAAAAAAGTTGTGAATTGTGTAAGATAGAGTGTGCCTATGGGCCCTGCTTTAGGTGGAGTGTCCCTTTCTGAGGGACTGTCTAAAGGGTGGACAGTCTAAAGAGTGGCAGGGTGGGGCCTCTTGGCAGAGGAAGAGGGCCAAATCCCTGAGTCAGGGAGGAAACACTGAGCATACTTGTGGCAATGAAAGTAGGCCAGCAGGGGTGAGTCCCAGTGAGTTAGGGAAAAGTGGCTTGTGGCAGAGTTGGGAAGAAATACAGAGCCCTGCAGGCCTTGCTGGGGATGCTCAGCTTCCACCTCACTGTGGTGGGGTGCTTGTGATGGTGTTTAAGCTGCTGTGGTATGATATCATTCCCATTTCAAGACACTGGCTCATCTGTGGTGAGAGAATCAGAGTCAGCAAGTGTGGCAGAGGGTAAATCAAATCAGTTAGGAGGTTGTAACCACAGGACGCAGGAGACCTAAATGGTGGTAAGGGATATGGAGAGAAGTGGACAGATTCATGATAAATTTCAGAGCCAGAGTTAAGCAGACCTGCTGATGAATTATGAACATGTGGAAAAGAAAAATGAATAAAACTTTTAGGTCTGTGGAGAGAGGGCACTATTTGGTATTGGTGGGAACACTACTCCTTGAGTTAGTTAGGATTCTGGATTTTTCTCCCATCTTAAAGTGGCAACTCCTTCCTAAGATGTTTCTTTTCATCCCTGTTAATAACTGTAACCATGCTTCTGTAATCATTCTTGCTTAGCAGCTATGGCAGGAACCAGAGCTGCCTGAAGAAAGGGGGAGAAATCAAAGTTACTTGCATGAGAAAGTCCTAAAGGCTGGAAGTCTGTACTGTATAAAGATACTGAGAACAAAGGGGCAAAGCTCAGCTGTCAGAGAGGACTCCGCAGAGCCCACACCTGAGTTAAATGAAATTTGCTCTTCTACATCTCCAAGGGCTGCTTGTCTCTTTCCAGTACCATAATTTTCCATATTTTCCATAACAATCTGGGATTCTTAGTTGCTTGACTGTGGCAAATTAACCTCTCTGTGTCTTGGTTTTCCTCTCTCCAAAATGGGCCAGATACAAATGTCTATCCCACAGGAATGTGGTGAGCCCTGGGGCTGTGCAGCAGATCACTTGCTTTCTGGTTCACAGGAAGCATGGTTGAAAGTCAGGATTGATGGTTCTCACTGAAACAGGAAGGCTGAGTAGGCACTGGAGGGTTAGGGGATGGTTTTGAGGGGAACATCACGAGTTCTGTTGTTGACACAGTCAGTTTGAATTGTTCATTGGAAACACAATGAAAACATCAATTATCCAGGTCGACCTAAGTCTGGAGTGCAGGGAAGATGAAGACTCACAATTTGAAATCATCAGCATGAAGTTGTTTGAAACACATGTAAATGGATCTCATTTGGGGATAGAGGTTAGGTTCAGAGTTAATCCTTGAGCTCAGCCAGAGAAGTAGAAGCCAGTAAATGAGATTGGGGAAAAGCATCTGAGGTAGGAAGGAAAACATGAGAACATAAGGCAAGAACAAGAGAGTAAATGTCTCTATTTGGAGTATTGCTGAGGGTCAAGAAAGGTGTCCTTTGGGTTTGGCAGCATGGAGATCATTGGCCACCTGGACAAGGACAGTTTCAGTGCAGTTGAGTAAAGTGGATAAGGTGGAGTGTTGAGAATATGTTGGGGTGAGGAGTAAAGAGGGCTCTTATAGACAACTTTCAAGGGGATTTACTTACAAAGAAGGCAGAGGAGTTGAGCAGTCATGGGGAAGCAGATGTTCTGTGCCACTTGTTCTATTTCTACAAAGGAGCACTTAGAGTGGCATTTTCTATTACATGGGAGGTTGGTGATGCGGGGGAGGTGGAGGATGACTGAAGGAGGGAAACCCTTGAGAAATGCTAAGGTCCAGAGCAAGCAGGGAGATCCTGGCCTTTAATGACAGGAGGCTTAATTCTCAGGTAAAGAAAAAGAGTAAAATGTAATTGTGGACTTGGGGTGGTCAGATGAACAGTTTGTGTGTACTTTCTGTTTTCATAATAAAGTGTGAAGTAAAATCGTCAGATGAAAATGAGGGCAAAGAAGGAGTTGTGGAAACTTCCAGGCCAGGGAATGGTATGAAATAGGCATCTCAGGAAGTGGGTAAGAGTGCTCAAGAAAAAGAGTAGAATTGCTGGCTGATGGAGTTCCTATTTGAGATTTGAGATACTGAATTTAAAAAAGGGCCTCTATGCTTGATTATATGATCTTCTCCTGTACGATTCAGTGGCTGGGTGGGAATCTTATACTATAAAATATAAGGTTATTCATGTGGCCTTTAATATCAGGGATTGAATGAAATTAAGAATACACTAGACTAATGGTGGGAGTTGCATTAATGGAGGCAGCCCTTAAAATTTTAAGGAACAATGACTGTCCTTTCATCATCCTGGCCTGCTGCAAATGTCACTTCCAAAATGAAATAGATACCAAGTAGGGATTGGAGACGTTTTATTTGCAACATACTCTGAGCAAATGGAAGGCTAGGCCCACAGTTATTGGCACATGGTATCATACTGAGGAGGCACTGTGCTTCCAGGAACATTGAATTGGTCCCATGGTACCAAAGGAGGCCAAGGTGGTGATACATATATTGAAGATGCCAAGGAGAAATGCCCCAATCAGTTATTTCCATATTAGCCTTTTTACAACTGAAAATTACTGCCTAATTGTAGTGAAATGACTGAGCTTGCTTTTAATTTCCTTGAAATTTCCCAATGACTCTTGGCTTGGTTTTATGGCAATGTACAAGGAGGAACACATATGTGTGAAAGTACATGAGGGTGGTGGATGGTTGTTTCCACTTTGGCAAAACTAAAGCATCTGTTCTCAACATCAGTTCTTTCCACATATGCACAGGAACCGATAGATCCAGTTGGCTTTGAGAACAGGCCGGAGTTTCTAAATATGTTCTTTTCTCAGGTTACCTGTTCAGAGAGCTTTTCTAAACCAGGGCTGTGTAACCCTAGTCTGAATGTGTTCTAATTGTCTCTATCCATTATAGCAGGCAAATTCCTGAACCTGAGGGTATGTGCACTGTGAGAGACCTTTATTTGATACAACAGCCATTATAAGCTGTCGCTTTGAAATGGGATCCATATGAATCTAAAGTGGACTAGAGCAATGATTTCTACCTGTTGGGAAATATAAGATCCCATGTTGTGAAAGGAGAGGGGATTTCATAAAGATGCTCTGTTACAAAAACCTTCAGGGTCAGTAGAAATTAGTTTTGTTTGGAGACTTTTATGATAAACCTGATAGAATGAGAGAAATCCTTGTGGGTTGTTAGTCATAGTGGTAACTACAAGGCCAAGCGTAAAGTTGTGCATACAAAGGGCTGCAAGAAACAACCATGGAAAGGCTTCTTCACTGGGGCTCTGCCCATCTGTGGGAAGAACAGAATTCAAAACTCTCCTTTTCTACCATGGTCTTTTGTCCTGGGTAACAAGGCAGCCAGTGATGTACACAGGCAAATATTTTACCATTAAGCCTAGTAGTAGACCTGAATTCAGAACCATGTGATGTTTGTGAGATCTTGAGCTCACACTCAACCGGGACCTTGTTGGTTGCAGTGTAGCTCAAAAGAGCAGTGCAGGTTTGGATGTAAAGTTTGGGGATGTCACATGTGTTGCTCAGTGCTTTTCAGCTCTATGACTTTTTGGTTTGTCCCTCAACAGTTCCCTCTAGTGCTTCCCTTAGTAGCATCTCTCCTTAAATATCTAATCTTGGAAACTTCTTTTTCACAGAGAAAACATTGATTACAAACTCCTTCATCTTCCTAATCTCTCACCTATAGGTGATCTTTATAAGCCACATTCCAAAGCTCCTCCCTGGGGCTGTTACTCTTCTGGTTCAGGTTCTCATCTTGAACCAGAAGTTCATTGTGAGGTTCTCATCCTCACATACTTCAGGTCCTTACAAATTGTACTCCAACTTTTATTCCCTTGGTTCCTTTATCAGTTTTGAGCTTCCTTGTCTCCTTTCTCTCACAAAATTATCAAGCCCCAATCCTATCTATTTATAAAACAGATTTCCCTTTTGCAACAATTTTTTTTTTTTCGTTTTTGAGGGGCTCCCAGGGGTTGAACTCAGAGGCACTCAACACTGAGCCACATCCCCAGTTCTATTTTACATTTTATTTAGAGACAGGATCTCACTGAGTTGCGTAGTGCCTCACTGTTGCTGAGGCTGGCTTTGAACTCACGATCCTCCTGACTCAGCCTCCAGAACCTCTGGGATTATAGCATGCACCACCATTCCTGACTGCAATGAGTCTCTTAAACTTAAGAGGTAGGAACATACTAGATTCTTTTTTCCCAAATCCAGTTCATCAGAAAATGCTCACTCTCTCTCTGCCCTCTTCCTTCAGCCACTTCCTTAATTTGGGCCTGATCATCTCTAATTAGAAACATGTCTTCTTCTCTTCTCTGTCCTTAAGTCTGTACATCACAAAACAGACAGAGGTGGAAAGAGGCAGTTTCCTAAACCAGTCCTCAGTTTGTGCTCTTCCAGCCCAGAGCTTTAGTATCACTGGGGAAACTGGTGAGACATGCAAATTCTTGCAAATTCTCTGGCTCCAGCCCAGAACTACTGAATAGAAACACTGGGGAGGTATAGGGGGGGAGGGAAGCTCATTACTATTTAATAAACCCCCAGGTAATTCTGATGGTCTAAGGTTTGAGAATTACTGTCCTCAAAGGTAAATAAGGTGCTATTAACCAGGAATGGGGAAGAGATGCTGGGAGGTGCCATTGTCTTCTGCAGCCTTCTGGTTAACATAAGCTCCCTGAGGACCTTGTTTATAGGGGCTGCATCTCCAGGTGAAAACCAGGTTTGTGGTTTCTTGAATGAATGCCTGAGTATGACCTGCGCTTGGCTGTTCCAGGGGCAGAATTGAGGTTAGTTTCTTTTCTTTCTTAGTTTTTTTCCCAATGAGTTGTGGAGGTTTGCTGAAGCTGGGAAGCAACAGGCTATCACTTGGACTTCTGAGAACAAATGACCTTTGTTGGCTGGGAGCTGTGCTCTCTCTCTAAAGCTTTCTGACAGCACAATCCCTGGTACCATGACCCTAGTGCTCCAACCTTCTGTGGCTCTGTCCCTTGTCACAGTTAATTCTGACCTCACTTGGTAGTTGGCATTTGAGTGGGAATTAAGGGTTAAGAAGGAATTTGGTAAGTGAGGGGAAGGACATTTCAGGCTGAATGAATGTTATAAACAAAGACCAGAGAGATAAAATTACAAAACATGTTGTGCCACCAACGAAAGGAGAATGGAGTGGGTTGATGGCAAGAAATGAGACTGAAAAAGTAGTTTGGAATCAGTCCTGACGGGCCTGCTAAGGAATTTGGTCTCTATATGAGAGATCACATAATGGAAAAATAAGAGTCATAGTGTTAGAAGTGTTATATCACGTGCTGGTATCTCAGGGATTACTCTATATATCGTTTTATTTCCCAGCCAAAGACATGGATAGACATCCAATCTGTGCTTCGGTACATTCAGACCTGAGTTGAATAGGCTGATAAATCTGCCTGACCCCTTGCCTGGGGAACTGAGTAACAGCTACATACATATCAGCACACTGGGAAATACTGAGAGATCGGCTTTGACTAAGCTGCAGATGTCTGATTTGCTTTCGGAGGTGTTGACACTGGTGATCCAGGTGTGGGAATCTTTAACGATGACATATTAGCTTAGGGACATGAGAGCTGCAGACAGCTACGTGGCTGTGGGAAAGCACCTTAAATGAGACTAGTTTCTTCTGGAACATTATCTCTCCCCTGTTTTTGCTCATCCACCTTGACATCTCTTACTAAAGAATGGTTTTGATCGACCAGAGTGACGACTGTGACTTATTAAAGACAACAACGATTAGGTTCCTATTACACGCTGGTTTTGAACAGGCACCAAGACATCTCCCTTCTGATGGGGAGCGCTAACCTTTTTAAGTGGCTGAGAAGCTAACTATCCCTAGGTGATCAGTGTGATCCTCAGTCATTAGTTTAGCCTCTGGCTATTTTGATTTCCGAGTGATAATAAAGAACTCAATGAAGAAGCCACTGAAGAACCAGCCCAAACTCATAGAGGAACTTCAAATGCCCGCCTCTGGTTAAAATGGATTTGTCTGATCAGTTTAAAAGATTTGCTGACCAGATCTGGCTTAAAAGTCTAAGACAAAGATTTTATAAGGAGGAGAAAGGAGGTGGTACGAGATTCTTTTTCTTTTTTGGTAAATTAATGTCAGTTTTTCTTGTTGCTTAATTTTCCATCATTATATGTTGGGAGATGAAAGAAAGAAGCAAGTCATCCTTTGACTTCTACTGCAAGACATCTCTGCCTCAACTGATAATAATAATAAAAAAAAAAGTCGGATGGTATGAAGCCCTAGAAATGCAGCTCAATCACTCCCTGCAATTACTGTGTCTTATTGATAACTTGCAGCTCTATCCAGCAAATGCCATCTCTAGAACAAAGCCTGTCACAGATCAGACTGAATCCATTAAAAAGCTTTGATTAACATGTCCCTGGGGTGTGCTGTGGAAACTTTTTACGCCAAATGACAGCCTATTGCTGCTGCTTCTGAATTGTCCTCCTGAAACACTCTTGTGTTTTAATCTAGTGCACAGTTTAAATTAAAAAACGGCAATGACTTTGTGTGACCTAAATACGATTCACTTCAATTCAGGGTGGGATTTATCAACTGCTAACAGATTAAGTGTTCAGAGAAGCAACAATTAACCTTACTGTGTGTGACTAATATTAATGATAAATAAATAAATATTATAAATATGCACACACAGTTATATACACATAAAATTATATGTATGTTGTGTATATAATCTCTAGTTCTTTCGTTTATTCTTAAATAAGGCCCAGAGGAAGGGTCATGGTTAATAAGCTTAATTTAGTGCATAGGAAGCTTTGTGTTAATCCTTAGAGGAAAACAAATTTGTTTGTGTTGGTGAAACACAATAGTCACCACCCTCCCACCACTGTGTTTTTTACTGGCTTCTGAAATGGATGCTGTCATGAATTTCAGCCTTTTGAAGCAAAGATAAAGCTTCCTCTTCCAAATGTGGAGTTATTAGAGGCTGGGACCTGCTGATTGTCTGCACAAATAGCTCCATTCCATCCTAGGGGGAAATTCAGTCTTGATCATCTGAGGTGTGCGTGTGTGTGTGCATGAATGTGCATTTGTGTGTGTGTGTGTGTGTGTGTGTGTGTGCATGTTTGCTATCACACATCTCCTAAAATACAAGTGTGGAATGGCTACATTTTGAGACTGTCATGAACAATGTTATACAGTGTAAAATGATTCTCTTAGGTGCCATAATTGGACATGGTGAAAACTACCTACAGAAGGAGGGCACCGATCCTCCTGTACTTCACAGTGTTTAATTATTATTGATGCTAGGAATTGAACCCAGGACCTCACACAGGCTCAGGATGCCCTCCTCCACTGAGCTACACACCCCACCCTTTTCACCATATTTGAAGTCTCTGAAACTGGTATAAGACAAAAGGTGCTTTTGTAGGCAGGATCCTTATGGCAAATTTATTATTGGTAACCATGAATTATGGCCAAAGATGAAAAGAAATTAAACTTGTACGGATGGAAGCACATGAATTGGAGAATACACAGGGGCTCTGGGGCCCCTGTGCTGCCACCTCAGTAGTGGAGACAGCCCTTGCCCTCCCAGTACCTGATGACTGGAGTCACTGTCCTTGAAGGCTCCCAGCTCACCGCTGACTGTGAGCAGGTGGTGCTGCCATCTTTCTCCTGAGGAACTTCAAATCCCTGCCTCTGGTTATGTGCGCCACGTGGCTAGAGAGGGAGATGGAGGCATCCCAGGGTGAGGGAGAGTTTTGATCATTTCTTAAAAAAGAATTTTCTAATTAATTTGGGGTGTACAAGAATGTAATGGCCTGCACTGTGAAGCAGTGGCTCCTAGCGGTTGGAACAGGCTGGGTGATGTGTACCAAGTGGGAGGTGCAGGGACATGATTTGTGAGACCCAACAGGTCAGATAATCAGAAAAGTAAGCCAGTTACCTCAATGAGGGACCAAAAATGTGATATTTTGTTTCTTGGGAATTGAAAACAGTTTTCTTTGGTTCATTTAAAACTCACCCAAGTCTCACTAGAAAAGAAGCTTCATGAAGGTGTGTATGCTTGTTCCTGGTTCACGGTTGCATGCCTTGCTTCTAGAACAGTGTAAGCACATAGTTAAACACCCACATGCTTGTGCTGAATGAATGAACGACTAGTCTATAATACTTTTATTTACATCGACTACTCCTGAAAGACCAGCTCATGATCTATTTTTATCAAAATAAGTGATTCAAGTCAGGTGGTGGTATAGTTCTGGATTCCCAGAGACTCTACAGACTGGGGCAGGAACATCTCTAGTTTGAGGCTAGCCTGCAAAGCTTAGTGAGACTAGACTCAAATAAATAAATGAATAAGAAGGGCTGAGCTGTAGTTCAGTGATAGAGTGCCCATGAGCTCAATCACCAATGAGGGGCAGGGGCCCTGGGTCAGGGGGCCTGTGCTTGTTCCTTTCTCTAGGGTTATGTCATCATAGGAGTGTCAGGCATCCTAACAGCTCACAGGCACCTCCTTCTTACCCTTGGACATCTGCTGGTAGGTATTCACTAGGAAAAGAACAAATTTAGTTTTGACAAAGACCTTCAGCAATTGAAGGGCTTCCAGCTGTGAGTTTACATACCACTGAGGAGTCCAGCACTTTATATTTAGTCTCTGTTCTGTTACACACCTCTATTAATAGATCGTCTCTGGCAGTTTGGGATAAATTGGAG
The DNA here is from genome assembly GCA_020662805.1 of Glaucomys volans. Classification (NCBI taxonomy): domain Eukaryota; kingdom Metazoa; phylum Chordata; class Mammalia; order Rodentia; family Sciuridae; genus Glaucomys; species Glaucomys volans. Next base: position 34,033 of record JAJEJO010050991.1, on the reverse strand, counting down.
TCAAATATATTAGAATAAATAGAATAGTGACTGGATCTTTTGATCAGGCTGGGTTCTGATCTGCTTAGCTCTGACTGACTGCCTGCTCACTGATCTACAGCACCATTTGCCCTCAAAAAGCCAAGTAGCTGATGGGAGCCAAGCATGAGATTGCTCAGGAAGAGCCTCCTTGGAGAATAGAGAGGTAGATGCAAAACTCTGGACCATGCATTTGCAAGGCAGAATGTCATCCTCAGTGACAAAGCTCTCCAGATGCTAATATTCTTCTGAACGTCTTATATCTGGCTTTGAAAATCTGTTTTTACCTTTGGATCTGGTAATGCATTTCTACTACTTTCCAATCAAGAAAGGAGTCCAAAGAGGAAAAAAATAAGATGTACAAAAACAGCCCAAGGGCATTCTTCATTCCAGTGAATAACTGGAGGGAAATCCAGGTGTTCCTAAAAGGGAATTTTTTCCTAAATGATTTTCTATTAATGTAACCATATTCTAGAGGATAATTAAAAAGCTAAGTAATGATAGAGGGAAATCTGTAAGAAAAGAAGTGCTTACTAAGCAAAAAAATACAAAACATACAGGTTTACAATGTAAATTACATTAAGATATATTTTTAAAGGGGAAAGGAAAAAGACATCGATAAACATTCCAGAAGTAAATCTTCACGGAAGCAGGGAAGAGCGGCAATCCCTGCAATCATTGAGCAAGTATTATTTCCCAGCACTTTCAAGAATGTTCTGATGGCAAGCAGGTGTGGTAGGTATTATCATCTCCATCTTATGCATATGTGGATTGCCTTCAGAGGGGTCTAGTAATATACCCAGGAAAACAGTAAAGAATTGAATGTTTATTTGATTGTTCTTCTCTGTAAAGTTGCTTTAAAATGCAATTTTAAAAGTGACATTGATATCAATGCTTCCAATATTAGTAGATCATGAGTTAGTATTTATGTTTCATTGACCCACTTGAGGCAAATAAAAAATGATACTGAAGAGTATATTTAATTTCCAGTTGGGATAAAAGGAAAAATGTGAGCCAATGAGATAGATAAAAATATTTCTCTGGCAGTGGAAATTTTTTTCCTCCTGGGTGTGGAACACAAGGGAGTGAACCATGATACAGATGCATTTTCTGATGCTCTTTGGGCTATAGGATGCGGGTTCATTTTGGGGGGTGTGGGTAATAGTAATAGTTTAAATATTAGATATTGTTGCAAACTTGGATTTGAGAAATGAATAAGCACTTGATCTTTTAATCACTCCTTCTAGGTATTAGACCTACTCAATTTAGAAAATTAAACTTTTAAGTCTAGATACCCATAAATATTCATTCCCTACAAGTCCCCATCTTTCTCTTCTCCACATTACTTTTCATTAGTGAAGCAAAAGATGTTTCTAATGCCTTGTCTTAAAATCTGTCTTAATATTGACAAACATCCTTGGTCATGAAAATTCTCTCCAAACCTATATGATAAACCCAGTCATTTCAAATGTTGCTAACATGCACAAAACCATTTTTTTCTAAGCAACATATTAAGACCATGGTACTATAACACATATCTCAGGGAATCATGTTAATTATTAATGTGTGATCCAGAGTTTATTCTATGAATAGTCACTTTGGAAGATCAGTTGACCCAAAAGCCTGGGCAGGCTACTGGAAGGGTTTGGGCATTGGAAGTTAGCTCTCAGTTGGGGTCCTAGTTCTGCAGTTTACCGTTAGTGTACAAATTGCACAAATTGCTTTAGTGTTTGGAACCTAATTTGCCTCTGCCTTATGAGGATTAGAAATGTGTAACATGTATGTGAAGAACCTGGGACAATAAATTATACTTGTTATTTATAATAATAGTACAACATGGTACAGAGGTTTTCAAAGTGCAATTCCCAGACCAGCAGCATCCACATTATATGTTTAAAAAAGAGGAAATTCTTGGGGTTTAAGCCAGACCTATTGAATAAGAAACGCTGGGGATGGAGCCCAGCCATCTAAGTTTTAATAAGCCCTGGGGTTCTAGGGCCTGCTGAAGTTTGAGAACTGTTAGTAAAATGGTTAAGTATGGAGACCTCATCTAGAAAATGGGTAATCAACACTTCTCCTTCATAGGCGTGTTTGTCAGCTTTTGCAGCACTATGACAAAATACTTGATGAGAACCACTTAGAGGAGGAAAAATTTATTTGGAGGTCATGGTTTCAGAGGTCTAAGTTCATCGATAGTGGATTCCATTACTCTGGGCCCAAGGTGAGGCTGCACATCCTGTGGGAAGAGAATGGGCGATAGTGTCAAGAAGCAGAGAGAGAAGGAAAGAAAGAGCTGCAGGAAGAACATCCATTCCAGGGCATGCTCCCAGAGACCTATCTCCTCCAGTTATCACTTGACTATAGTTACCACCCATTTAGTCCATTTAAACTAGGATCAACTGATTAGGTTTCAGTTCTCATAGTATTATTTTACTTCTGAGTATGCCCGCATTAATGCAAGAATTTTGGGGGACATGTCATATCAAAACTACAACAATAGCGTAGTTGTTAAAAGCTTATAATGGTGTTTAGCACTTAATTTATGTGCTATGTAAGTGTCAGTATTATTTGTATATGAGAACTAGAGAGTTTATATGCTAGAAAGAATATCTGAGTCCAATATTCTTAGGTAGGCAAAATATAATAGTTACTAGGTGCATAGACTTGTAACTTAGACAACTTGTTTTAACACTCACATAAAAACCATTGGTTTTGGGAAACTCTCTCTAGGACTCCATGTTCTTGTCTGTAAAATGGGGATTGTAATAGTACCTGTCTCATGTAGTTATGATGGAACTATGACATGCTTAGTGGTGTTGACAAATGTTCTCTTCTTGACCAAACGTTAGCTGGGCTCCACTGAGCCCTCTGCTCAACTAGGCCTGACCTAGGACTTCCATCCTCATCCTAGTAGAGTCCAGATTCAACAAGACACTGGCTGTCTAATCACCTTCAATATCTGATCAAATTCCTTTTTTTTTTTTTTTGTGGTGCTGAGACTGGACCTGCCATTTATACCTTTAGTCCCTCTGACCAAATTCTTGGTCTTCTACCATTCTCCAGTTAATGTCCAACCATTCTGGCCTGTCTCCAGCCAGAATCCTGTCAAGTCAGCTTAGACAGAACTCCTTCTTACCCTGGTATTTCCTCTTAGTAATCCCTCCTCAGAATCCTCCACTTTTTCTTACTGTGCTAGGAGGGGAGTCCAATCTTCCCCCAACCACTGCAAAATCTATAGCAGTAGTAACTACATCTCACATTGTCCTGAATAACCACTTTAATGATGTCAGAATTTTTCTTTAACAGTGTCCTGGATGAACATATTATTTGTTAAGAATTATTCTTCAGATAGAAGTCATCTAAATTGAACAGCAAATGCTCACTCATATTTTTATATGTCTTAAAATTATCATGGATAATTATCCCATCATACATTCTTGCTTACTTTTGGAACTTCAATAGAATTCTGTAACATTTTTTTTTTTTTGCTTTAGTTTCACAAAATATCCTATGACTTTCAATGAGATTAAAGTGCATTTTATTTGATGTTCCATGTTAAAGACAGTGCCAGTGTCCCTGTGCCTCGGAAATACGCATAGCCAGCAGGTGCTACCCTAGATGAGAGGGTTATTGCCTCTGCACACCTCTTGACAAGGACAACTCCAGGTAACAGTGACATGACTGTTTTTACTATCGGGCCTTACCCAAGTTCATATTCTCAGGTGATGCTTTATTATTTTTGAAGACTGAGATCCCTGAGGTGGGCTGGAAAACATTTCATCAAAGACTCTCTAAAAGGAAGGTGTGCATGCTTAACAAAATTGCTTTTGCTAGTCTCTATTACCTTCCTTCAGCAGGTGGAAAGCTTTATTCTCTGTATTCCTTTCTAGTGTAGCCGCCTGGCTCTAAGCCTTCTTTGTTTCTACCCAGATGCCAGCTTCTAGTTAACTATTCTTTTTTTTAAGCTACCAACCATCTGGAGGGAAACTGATTGGGGCTAGGGTCATTTTTGTACCTTATAAAATTGCTGTGTAGGTAAAAGGATTTGTCAAACCCATGAATGACCCTTCTCAGATCTCAAAAGCACTTCTGATTGGCAAAGGGCTCCTTCGTGGAAAAGCCGAGTCAAGGAGAGGTAGTTACAGAGGCAAAGAGGAGCTTGCTCAAGCTACAAAATGGGTTGAGAAATATAGATCTGCCCAATTATAATTCAAACAAAAACAAGTGAGAAACTGTAGTCGGTTGAGGCACTCTTGGCCCAGCATCTGGGCTTTGCATGCATGCATGCATAATTAAGTTTCAGGCAGCTGCAGGCTTCCACAGTGCACAGGGCGGGCAGGATATCATAATACACAGTAGGTTGCATATCAATGGAACTCTTTTTAAATTCACATGAAGCCTAAGATAAAAAGACATCAGCAAAAATTAAACAGCATTCAAAACGTCAGTGAATTGTGATACAGGCCACCAGGAAAACAATGGAAACCGACCTGGTTTCCCCCCATTGTTCTGTTTCCTCTACACAAATAGATGAGAGCAACAGTGCTGACTTTGTTTTAAAATATACACACTCATTAGATCAAAGGGATCAATGCACATTTAAGCAACTTTCAAGGCATCACAGGAAGAGCTAAATAGTCTGCTTTATTTTGAAAGACAGCAGAGAAAAATCACACACAAGCATTGAGGTATTGTGATATGCAGATGGTTAGCTTTCAGGAGAATTAAATATTCATGGAAGATAAAAATCTCTCCCATTGTATTTTGAATGTATATGAGGCACAATGCCCTCTGTGTCCACATAACAGACAGACCCTGTTCTCTGTACACACAGTTCTGTGCACAAGGACGGCTCAAATCACATCCCATGATGTCACCCGCACCCAGGCCAGGCAGGCCCTTACACAGTCCGGCTGCCCCGTGGTAGCTGGTGACATCACCCAGAGAACTTTGTCACTGTGGCACTTTTATGTCCTTGGATACACAGTTGATGGCAAAAGACCCTCAGCTGGGTTTTGTTTATTAATTGTCTCAGGCCTTCACTGAATCCAGAGTGCCAGGGCCACGAGAAATCTGTGAGCACCCAGGCAGGTCCTGGGAGGTCTCTAAAGTTCCTGGACACAATACAGTTGCATTTGCTTCTCTTACTCACCAGGTGCAGCCCCGTACTCTTCCCACTATCTGCTGTTCCATTGCATACCTTTGTTTGACAGGGAATCAAAGGGGTTTCTCAGGGGCCTTTAATCTGATTAACCATACACGGGAGACGAGTAGAAGGGTCGAGATGCTCCAGGACAAGGAAGCATTGTTGCTCAGGGCTGCATTTGTCATCTCTGAAACTCCACACCCTCCTCTCCCTGTTCTCTCCCAGCTTCCCCTCTTCCCCACCCCATGTGCCAACTCAGACAGAAAACAGGATTCAAAGAGGAGCTTTTGTTGAGAAGGAATGATGAAAAAGATGTGTTTGCTCCTTATGGGCTGTGGAAATAAAGAATTTATTAGTCATAGATCAGCCAGATGAATGAATACTAAACCTGCTTAAGGGAAGGCATTAAGAAGGTGGGAACAATACATATTCCCTTGGATTTCAATTTGATTCTGAATTTAGTTAATTTTAATCCGATTAGGAAACAGACTCTACCTATTGCATTCTTTGGAGTCATCTACTCTTAAACTATGTAATTATCTTTGCTTCTTTTTTCCCATACTTTCAGACTACATCCTCTGTAGAAGATGAGTCATTGAAGAATGATAAGGGCAGAATAGTATCCGAATTCTGGTGGCATGCAAGGGATAATTATTTGCACGTGAGCTACTTATTTGATTAGTTTCAGTGTGCTGTCTTAGTTCACTGTTGCTTTTTGTTACTGCCACTGTCCTTAAATACCTTTTATCTAATCTCCAACTTAGATTTGAAAACATTTGCTTTCTAGGTGTTATTTTGGTGTCCATATTTTAAACACAAGCATAACTAACTGTGCTTACATTATTGGACCCCAAGGTATATATAGGATATGCAGGAATCATATCTAACTTCCTCCCTCCCACCTCTGATTTTAGTAAAAAGTAATGCTCTGATTTTAGTAAAAAGTAATGCTTTTTAGTAAAAAGTAATGACTTTTCATTATTTTCTTTTAAGTATTCTCTAAAGACTTGGTTTAGATAGGAATAAAAAATTTTTATTCCAGCGAGTGAACAGTGCAATAAGGTAGATATAGGGATCAAAGAGATGACAGAAAGCTCAGCCTGATGCCCCCATATAAACAGCTATTGCATGGACTCAGCCTCCTTAGGGGAGACACACTGGGCCCAGTGGGTCAAGACTGGAAGGAGGCAGTTAAGAGGGGATTTCCTTAGGGAAGGTGTGAATAGGCTCCCTCTCCTCCAGCTTTATTGAACTATGACTGACAAATAAAAATTGTATGTATTTAACATATGCAACATGATGTTTTGATATGCATGTAAATTGTGAAATTATCACTATAATCAAGCTAATAGCTCCATCATCTCACCCAGTTAGTTACCTTTGATTTTTTTTCTGGTAAGAATACTTGAAATTTACTATGAGAGTTCTTTCTGAGAGTTCTTTACTACACAGTTCTTTCTGACTAATCACAGTCAAGGTGCTGGGCACCAGTTCTCCCAAAGTTATTCATTCTATAACTGAAGGTGTGTATTATTTTACCAGCATCTCCCCTCCCCTACCTCACATCTTCTGTAACCAGAAGTCTACTCTCTGTTCCTTCATGTTTGGATTTTTAAAAACTTCTAGTTATAAGCAAGATCATGCAGTATTTGTCTTTCCGTGCCTGCTTTAATTTGCTTACATAATATCCTTCAGATTCATTCAGGTCGTCACAAATGGAAGAATTTCCTCCTTTCTGAAAGCCGTGGTGTATGTGTGTGGGGGGTATAATATATAGACTAACACATCACACATTTTTCTGTATGTCTTCATCTGCTCATCTGTTGTAGGGTATTTAGGTCATTTGTGAATAATGCTACAATGAACATGGAAATGCAAATATTTCATTGAGATGTGATTTTATGTCTTTGGATATAGACTCAGAAGCAGGATTGTTGGATCATATGGGAGTTCTATTTTTAATTTTTTGAGGAAACTCAATACTGTCTTCCATAATGGTTGTACTAATTTACATTCCCACCAACAGTGTGCCAAGGATCCCTTTTCTCCTTCACCGACACCTAAATTTTGCCTTTTTGATTAGAGCATTCTGACTGCACTGAGGTGATATTTCACTATGGTTTTGATTTGCATTTCCTTAACAATTAGTAATATTGAGCACCTTGTTCATATACCTGTTGGTTATTTATGTGTCTTCTTTTGAAATATACAAATGTCTAAAATGTCAATATAGCAAAGAGGAATGGAGGGAAGGGCGGGGGAATGGGAATAGGAAAAACAGGAGAATTAATCAGACGTGACTTTTCTATGTTCATATATGAATACACAATCAGTGTAACTCCACATCATTTTCAACCACAAGAATGGGATTCTAATTAGAACAAGTTATACTCCATGTATGTATAGTGTGTCAAAATACATTTTACAGATATACATATACTGTCATGTGTATCTAAAAAGAACAAATTTTAAAATATCTATTTAGGTCTATTTTACAATATTTGCTTGAGGGTTCTTTTTAGCTATTGGGTTGTATGAATTCCTTAATATTGGCTATGAACCTTTTATTGGATATATAGTTTGCAAATATTTTCTTTCATTTCCCATAGGTTGCCCTGATAGTTGTTTCCACTAGTGTGAAAAAAAAACTTTTTCATTTGATGCAAACCCAATCCTTTATTTTTGTTTCTTTTGCCTGTGCTTTTAGAGTCAAATTCATAACATCATTGTCAAGGCCAATGCCCTGTGTTTTCTTTTAGGAGTTTTTGTGGTTTGGGTCTTATGTTTAGGTCTTTAATCAATTTTAAATATTTTTTTTGCGTGTATAGTGTAGCATATTGGTCTGATTTCATTCGTCTGCATATGGATACCCACTTTTCCCAAAAACACTTATTGAAGAGACTGATTTCTCCTCACTCTGTGTTCTTGGCACCTTTGTTAGAAGTCAGTTGACCATGTAGTCTTGGGTTTCTTATGTTGTAGGCTTGGGTTTATTTCTGGGCTCTCTATTCTATTCCATTGGTCTATGTGTTTATTTTTTCCAATACCATACTGTCTTGATTCCTATAACTTTGCACCATAATTTGAAATCTGGAAGTGTGATGCCTCCAGTCATATTTTTTTTTCTTGGCTCTTTGGGGTCCACACAAATTTCAGGACTGATTTTTCTACTTCTATGAAAAATGCCATTGGAATTTTGATAGGGATCACATTGAATCTGTGGATTGCTTTAGGTAATAGGACTATTTTAACACTATTAATTCTTCCAATCAATGAACATAAGACCTGTTTCCATTTACGTGTCTTCTTCAATTTCTGTCATTAATATCATAGTTTTCAGTCTACAGGTCTTTCACTTGTTCATTTCATTCCTAAGCATTTATTTTTTTATGTTATTTTAGATGGGATTATTTTCTTAATTTCTCTTTTTTGCATAGTTCGTTGTTAGGGTATAGAAATGCCACTGAGTTTTTATATATTGATTTTGTAGCCTGAAACTTTACTGAATTAATTTATTAGTTTAAACTGTGTGTTTATTTATTTAGGAAACATCCAACAACATTTTTACTAGTGATAAAATATAAGATTTCAGGGAAAAGAAGCATTTTGGAAAATTATATGTGTCACCATAATATATGCATTTATTTATTTTTGTGATGTTTTTAGGGTTTTCTATATGTAAGATTATGTTGCCTATAAGCAGAGACAATTTTAATTTTCCTTTCCAGTTTGGATGCAACTCATTTCTTTTTCTTGCCTAATAGAGAAATTTCATGATTTCTTTCAAATACTGCATACTCCTATGAATTCACCAAACCATATTTTACTTATTTTTTTTAACAAGAGGAAATGGTGATTATTTATACCTTTGCATTTGACCAGTTGCTATCAAAGCCCTCAAGTCTCTGGGGAGAGGAAGAAACCTAGCTTGGATGACAATCACACTGTCTATTTACAAGCATGAAATAGTGCCATCAATTTTAGTAGCACTTTGGGAAGCAAAGCAAAACAAACAGGAAAACCTCTCACCTTGCTCCCTGCTGTCTTCCTTCCAAGCCCACACACAGCCTTTTGACAGCTCAGCTGTGTGATTTTTGGATCTTTCTTACAAGGATGTTTCAAAAGAGATAAGTGGCAGGAATCAATGCACATCATCTTAATTACCAAACACAGTTTACTTTATTGTAAGCCATTTAGCTCCCAGTGATTAAGACAAATGTTCCATTCTTACACTAAGGCTGAGCCTACTTTTCCACAACAGGCACAAACACTAGCTAGGGAATTCTAACATTCCTAAACTGACTTTCCTCTTGAAGACATCCTGAATTATAAGGAGAACTGCCTCAGAGTTCTACCTCTACTAGAGTTCTAAACCCTACTTCTTTGTAAATATCCTTGTGTCTGCTGTGCATTCTTCTTCTCCTTGGTGTTGTATTTTTGTAACTCACAGATGGTTGTGGTATGACCTTTGGAAGGTCAGGATTCTCCTCTGGCAATTTTTGTAAATATATTTTTCAAAATGTATACATTTTTAAAATTAGGGAGCAAGACACCCTGATTGTAGCACAATCCAAAGTAAAATATCTAAAATACATAGACACAGATATAGACACCACAGTGTAAAGGCTTCCTCAGCATCTGGGAGTCTCTGGGGATTTGGCGAGTCACAGACAGGAGCCCCAGCATCATGTCTGGAGACTAGAGGTCTGCATAAGCATCCAGGGAGCTATTCTCCCAAGGTGGCAACCTGGGGACATCCAGGCATTTTTCTGGGAAGTGGGTGGGGGGCATTTGCATCTTCTTCAACCCAAATTCTTCTCATTTTATATCCTAATTATTTTTACAACTTGAGACCTCTTGTCCAGTGTCTTGACCCTCAAATCTACTTTGTCAGCTGGACGATTTCTGTATGTACAGATCTGGCATCCTCAAGTCCCTATAAAATCCCTCAGAAACTTCCTGTTTCCTGCAGTAAAAGGGCAAACAAGCCATGTGTTTGGTCTCCACTCTCCCTCACTGGCTTTCTTTTCTGTCAATGCCACCTTGAAGCCCCACTAAGGAGGATGCTCAGTGGCATTTCTGTAGCCCCCAGGCTTAGATTATGCTGTCCCTTCCGACTGGACCTTCTTCACCACTCCTGCCAGGTTTGCTCCTGCTCATCCTATTTCCTCACTTCTCCAGAGGGCTCAGGTACTGCTCTATTTTCCCATAATCCTTTGTGCATCTCTCCATTGTTACTGCTGGATAGATGAAATTCCACCCAGAGCTAGGTCTTTGGTCCTGGCTAGCATGTTGCCTGGAAAGGTGATGCTTAATGAATTCCCAGTTATTTACACCTGCAAGAGGAAAGGGCTGAAGTGGAAGGAGAAGTAAAGAAAGAGCTGGAGTGGTTCAGGAAAAATTACCCCCAAATATGGCACCTAGGCATATTGAAGAAATCAGCAGAAGCAGGAAGGCCATCTCACCTTCCCCAGCCCTTCTTCATTGATGTAGGTCATAAAACCTAGGAATAATTTTTCTGAACTTCCCCTGAAATAGATCATAAGACCCTCATGCAAGAGATGCCCTCCTTATACCAGGAAGAGGACCATTCTTATTTCTGAAGACGCATGGGCACACAGCAGAGTCAGGACAAATAGGACTGAGTTCCTGCAGTTCATTACTATTAGCTTATCCCTCCTAGGACTGTTCACACTTCATCAACCTGACATAAACATGTGCAAGTGGAACCATTTCAGGTCTTATTTCCTTATGAAGACTCCTGTGTCACATAAAACTTATTAAATGAATTTGTATGCTTTTGTCTTGTTAATGTTTCTTTTATAATAGGGACTTCAATCATGAACTTAGGGTACGTGAGTCCATAAGGTGTGCTGAGACCAAACACTGAGACTTTGCTCAGAGAAAATGGCCCCAGTCAGACCAGAGCCCTGGAAAGACATATTTTGCCTCTTCTGTAGAGACATTGAGGAATAGGTTGCTTTCCTCTCTTCCATTTGCAGAAAGGAGACAGAATTGAAACCAAGACATTACTATCAGCTCATTTTGTGTGTGTGTGTGGGGGGGGGTGCGGATGAGCACACTTTAAGATTCCAATACCAATACTCACTTAACTCTAGAGCAGCATCCATTGGAGACTGCTACAAAATCACATTTTTTCAATAGCTTACCTTCTTGCCTTCTTTAATCTTTTGTAAAATGAACTTAAGCAATGTACATCCCACCAGGAAAATCTACTTTTTAGGAGAAATATTACATGCAAATATGGCCTTGAAAATTAGATTCTTTTATCTATCTAATCTAAATACTTTTACTTAAACTGAATTCCAGAGAGTTACAGACTATGACAGAGGAGAAGAGCCTAAGGAATTATCTAATCTAATCACCCAATTGTACAAACATGCCAAAAGTAAGAGTATAAACTTGAACCAGACTACCTGGGTTTATCTTCTGGCACAGAATTGCTGTATGATCATGGGCAGATTATTAACTTCCCTGTGTCACCTTCCTCATTAGTAAAATAGGTATAAAAATAGTGTCTACTTCATAGACTTCATAGTGTTGTTTGGAGGATTAAGTAGATTAATAGCAAATATTTGATAATTTTTGCTATTATAGTTGTTGCCTACCTTTTATGGTAAATTAACCAAGGCTAAAATCCAAATTTCCAGCTCCTATCCAAGTAATTGTAGCAGCTTCTCATTTCCCCAATCCACCTAATTTTCCTATATCTACTATAAGATTGTAGAGTAGTGGTTAAAACACCTTTCCCCTCACTTTAGTCCCAGGACTTCTATATCAGGGCCATGGATATGGCACGTATGCACTTTTATCTTTCTCTCTCTCTCTCTCTGGTCTATTTCTGCCCATCTCTCTCTTCAATTCAATCGACACCAGCACTACAGAGATGCCCGAGACCAGTAGAGCACTTGCAAGGTATGGCTTCAAGGAAACATGAAATTTCAAATTCTTAAAATTATATACACAGGGAGTGATATTGGCCAAATTATATTGTTCCATTATGTGGATGTGCAAATATATAACAACAAATCCCATCATTATGTGCAAATACCAGTAAAAAATGTGAAAAGGAAAAAAAAATTATACTTGGAAGTACTGCTGAGAATGGTCCCTCAGAACAGGCCCACAGATTAGACTCCCACAGTGCCTTGAGTCAGGGTCCACCCCCTGCTTTGCACACACCTGGACCACCCATGCTGAGACCCCAGCCCTCACTGATTTTCCCATGCCAGTGAGACATGACCAGGACCAGCTCCCTTTAAACTAGTCCTATTTCAGGGCTCATGGTTCTCAGGTTCAGGAACCAGAGTGAACTGTGCCAAATCTGGGATATTTGTCACCAGCCTCTGATTGCAGTTAACCCTAGTTAACTTTCTGCACGTGCTTGCTGGGTGCTCTGGGACAATCTCATTTATACTTGTTACTCTGGCATTGTTTAAACAGGGCATTCTTTTACCTGCAGGAGTGCCACCGTATAGGTGTATCTTCTGCAATTTATACTTTTTATGCCTTCACTAGTTGGCATTTTCTGCACAGTCTCCCTTCCTAATTTATGTAAGATTTCCCTTTACTTCCCCTTTCCCACTTCCCTCCCCTGCCCTCTGGCACCCATTCTGCTGTAAATGACCCTCCCACCCTCTCAGCCTTCCTGGTAACCTGCTTCTCTGACACACATACTTCCAGGATGACTGGACTGATATCAGCTTGTTCCTGTGTCAGAAATTGACCACCCTCTAAAAACTTAGACCTTGTTCCCAGTGGATCTCAACAGTCCATCCACCCCAGTCCCTCCTGGAGTGAGGATGGAGGTAGGGGGAACTTGTTCACATTTAGAAATTTTTGGCTTCTGTTAGTCATGTGAAACCTGTGCGGCAAAGAATCAGATAATTCTTTTGCTCAGTTTCTGAGATACATGTTGTGTCACAGCTGGCAGGAACATCTTTGTTCACGGAAGAGGCTGACCACATCAGACCTCAGGCTAGGAAAAGTCTCACTCACTCAGCATAAGGCCAGGGTGGACATACCATGGGATGGGATAGGGTTTGGATCATGCAGTGTTGTCAGCTTGGAGACTGAGCCCAAACACATGTGCAATGAGTCCATCTATCAGTTAAGCCTGCATAATGGATCTCTAATTAAAATACACAAACAAACAAACAAACAAACAAAAAACCCTGGGCATCTTAGCATGGATGAGATTCTCTGGCTTTGCCTGGTTGCCAATACTCATGTGCTTATTGCCAAACTTTGATGTCTTGATCACTCAGGGAGTCAACAGCAGCTTCCAGTTCAGGACCTTCCAACACCCTGCCCTATGCATCTCATTCTGGGGCTTATTTTTGACCTATTTCCTTTCCCTGTAACCATGAGTATAACTACTTTCAGTGAGTTTAGTTTTGAAGTTCTTCTAATGAGCTATTGAAACTGAGGGTTGTTTTTAAGAGTGCTATGAACTGGCAGTTGGTGTCAGAAGTGGGGGCTGTGTTGCAAGGAGCTTGTGCCCTCTAACTTGCCCGGCTTAGTTAACTCCAGGCAGGGGTCACCTTTATATCTTTCCATTTTCCTGGGAGATGGGACAGGTTCCATTCCCCTGTCTCAGGAGGCTTCTGGCTCCTTTCCCAGGCAGAGTTGCCAGGGGAGGGATGTGAAATCCTCCCCTGGCAACATGATGCCTTACTCTTTGGACAACAATGTCTGAATTTCATTTCTCAGGTCTAGCCAAACATGACCTTGCTTCTGTGTCTGGATGATAAAAACATGTGACCCTTTCAGAGTTGGCACTAGAATTTCTTTTCAAGGCATTTAGGAAATACCTTGATAAGCCTGCAGTAGGATGTGAGAGGAAGGGAGAAGATGATCTACATAATATGAGAAAAAATTATTTTTGCCTTTTAACGGTAAGGGACAGCAAGGAGTGGTGGAATACACCTGTAATCCCAGTGACTTGGGAAACTAGGCAGGAGGATTAAAGGTTGAGGCTAGTCTCAGCAACTTAGAAAGACTCATGTCCTCCCCGCCAAAAAAAATAAAAAAAAGAAAAATTAGAAAGGACTGGGGATGTGGTTCAATGCAGAGTGTTCCTGGGTTCAATTTCTAGTACTGCAGGGTGGGGGTGGAGAAAGAGGAGTTGGTGAGTGAAGATGAGAAAGAAAGAGGGAGAGGAGCCCTCAGACTGGGGAGAGGCGGGATTAATGAAAGCAGTGCCAATGGAAGGCCTGAGGCACCGTGAATCCTGATGCCCTGGATCCCCTTGGAGTCTTTCTGCTTGCCTATGTATACCACACTTCCAGGTGACTTGCACCTACTTTTAGAAGCTTACTACCATTTTGTGAGAGGGAACCTGGGCATCTCAACTGACAGACTGGGGCAGCCCTGGAGTCAGCAAAGGACTGGAGACCAATCTGTCCTGCAGTTTGCAGAAGCCTCACAGAAATTCCTGAATGCCGGACAATGCACCTTGGAAGCATTAAGCTCCATCCTTCAGGATGGAACTGCTGGCTGACGGTTTGGTTACATAGATCATTTTCTATCTCACCGTCACAGAACACTGACCATGTGTTTGGCATTGCGCTAAGAGGTCTGCTCACACTGAATCTTCCCTACCACGCAGTGGAGCACGCACTGTTAGCTCTACCTTACAGTAGAGGAACATGACAGGCAAATTCACAGTTGGTCTAGCTCCTTCTTCACACATCCCATGGGTTCCTAGTTGCTTACATGTTAAATCTCAATTACTTAGATGACCGCTGAGACCCTGTGGGATGTGACCCAGCTGGCCTCTCTGGCCTGACTTCTCGCCTCCCCCAGTCTATTGGACACTAGTGTTTACAGACACTGCCTCTGGGTCCTAAAGCCATTGCTTCCTTCTCCTGCTCTACCCTTCCCCTCCCTCTTGGCCTCGATGACCTCAACTCTCCTATCCCCCAGATGCTGTCACCATCTCCCTAAGTGGTGCATATACCCACCTGCTGCCACCGTCACCACCTGGTACTGAGGGGCCACAAAGTCCTCCCTGGCTGGGATGGACGGAGAGAAGACACTCTGGAGGGCCCAGCTGCATAAAGGAGGGTAAGGTGGTAAGACAGAGGCAGGGTTTTTTGTTGTTGTTGCTATTGTTTTGTTTTCTTAGTTGGGCTGCTAGGAAGTTGATAGGAGAAAACTGGAATTTGGTTTTATTGACTCTCAGGGAATGAACAATAGAGCTGTTGAAGCAATGGGCAAAAGTCAGGAATTGGGAATCGGATCTCAGACTTTGCCTGCACTCGTCCACACAAGATAAGTTCTCTCAGCATCATTCCCTCACCCACCCACTCATCTCTCTCTTTTCTTCTCTTATTTATGGTTCTAATTTCTAACTCTTTAAAACCACTTAGATTTTTAGATTCCTTACCTGGAGCATTAATGGTTATGTGAAATAGACTAATGGACCCCAAATACGTCCACATCCTAATCCCTGGAAATAGTGAACATATTTGGTTACATGGCAAAGAAGGAACTTAATGTAATCACAGGTTCCTTAAAGTGGAACAATGAGGCAATAGAGGCCAGAGCCAGAGGGCGATGTGTCTAAGGAAGAAGAGATAGAAAAGTACAGTCTTGTGTCATGTAAGCTGCTAAATGTGTAGGAATTTGTTATAGCAGCAATAAAAACCTGATACTGTGCCAACTATGGAAATGTCTATGAAAAATTCCTCTTTGTGGGCCTAGTGTTTAGAAAACAAGGATCTGAGTCTGTCTAGGTTCAACCCTTGGCTCTTGAGATTTTGATTAAACCCGTTTAGCAATATTTTGCCACTTAAGTGAGTTAATGTATCTAAAGTGCTTGAAATGGTTCCTCTAAGGCTCCAGTAAATTATTATTATTATTATTATTTTTTATTTCTCTGCTCATTATGCCACCCTAGCCAGGATCTGTTATAATTTGCAAATAGTACTTGTATTTAGTAAACCTTTATGTTATATACATAGAAATATTTAAAACCTAATATCCTGATCAAAAGGTCTGGGCTTAAACCCTAGCTTTGCATAAAATTCTCAGAATTGGTATATTAGAAGAACTCTATTCGAGACCTGGAAAAAATTTTTTTTAAGCTAAGCACATAGAACAAGCTAAAAATGCACAAGAGAAGAGGTGCAATTAAATCAGGTGGAACCTGGCATTTTGCACAATTAGCTGATTGCCAGTGAGGAGACAAGTTTTGATTTTTCCCAAGTTGAGCTGCTAGGATGATGGGGTTAGCAAACTGGGGTAGGTATTCTTCAGTCATTTTATAAAGTATGGTAAGGCAAAGAGTTTGTTTAAAAACATACTGCAAGATTGGGATGGGTCAGACTGAGTTTGTTTAGAAGCTCATTTGACAAAAAAAAAAAAAAAAGGCAAAAAAAAAACAAAACAAAGACTTTTTAAAGTCTAATTGAAGTTTTTCAATATTTCTATCTACTGATGCAAAGAATATTTGCATTGGTATACTGAATGGTTTTGTACTTTATTTGCAAGTCCAGCTGACAGTTTCCAATGCAAATCAGAGTATTTGTACTTGCAAAAGGTACCCACCTGCATTCTGAGGATGACAGACTAGAAGGCTATAGAGTCTAATGTGCATTTATATTTGAATTACCTTTTCCCTGCTCTCACTTCCAACGGCCTTTCTGTTTGTCCCTAATTCTCTTTCAAACACTGTTTATATTCCAAGATGAAACACCTGTGTCTGCTTCACCTGCTCCATTATCTCCCACCTTTCCCTGCTTCAACTTCATCCAGTTGATGGCAGAGTCTAGACACTGCACAATTTCCACATCTCATCTGTGCACATCCTTCCTATTCTTACTTCCCCCTCTTGGTTCTTACCTCAGTTATTTCTGTCTACACCATGACCATAGCCTCCCCACTGTGCTCTCTCTTTCAGCCACTCCCCCTTCTAATTTGTTCTCTCTCTATTCAATCATATTCCTGAAGTGCAGTTTTGATATTATCATTTCAACTTGATAACACTTCAATGTCTCTTGCTGGCTACTCAATTAAATGTAAATTCCTAGTCCCAGAGTTCAAGACCTTTGCCCATTCCCAGTGCATATCTGAGGTTGCTTCTCCATCAGCTCTGTGACTGCTTGGGCCCATGCATCTTCCTCCTTCTGAAATGACTTTCTCAGTTCCCCTTCTGTTTTTTGAAGTCCTAACTATTATTTTATCAAATTTCAAGTAACATTACCTCTATGCATATCATTATATAATTTTATAGGCTATTTGTTTTACAACACCTGCACTTGCATTTCCCCCTAGTGTAAGTTTTTGGAGGACAGTTTCTACGCATACTCCAAATCTATGAATTTGGCACATTACTTTGAATATGGCAATGATCTGAAGGCATTTTATAAATTAAGTCCAATAATATGTGAGGGTACCATGACAAATAGTTATGTAATCCATTTTCAGAACGTGGTATTTAGTTTTAATTGGATCTGATTGTAGCTGTTTTAATTATAGCCATCCCCTTTGCCCACCCTGATTTTAAAATTAGCTAATCATGCAGATTGTAACCCCAAGCTCCTCCAATCAAGGTGAAGGGCAGCGCTGTGTTAGGGATAAAGGTAGGAGGACTGCCACCCAGGTGTGCTTGTTAGCCAGGTTAGATAGCATGCCCTTCTGCCAGGAGTAAAGGTTGCCTTGCCCACCCATTTTCAAGTATGACTTTGATTTCTTGCGGCATCTTGGTATTTCTAACAGGGATTATTTTCTTTCTTTTAGAGAAATGCAAAGAGAAGTTCATGAAATACATATTCTAACATGAAAGTCCATAAAATGAGTAAGAATGGCATGTTTTGGCATCCCTGAGCTGTATTTTGCATCATGGGAAGAAGAACCTTGTAGCTGCCCTCAGCACCCATTCTCACACGCACACAACCCTTGTAATTGTTTGGGCCTGAAATGAAATGACTTTTTTTTTGGAGAGGCTGCAAGGTAAAAGAGTCCAGCTAAGCAGTTTAAGATTGCCCTCTGCAATTGTTACCTAAGTAACAAATGAACCTAAAACTGAATGCCTTAAAAGCAGTAAACATTATTATCTCACATAGCTTCTGTGGGTCTAGAATCTGGGAGTGGCTTAGCTGGATGATATTGACTCAAGCCTCCTGTGAGATGCAGTGAAGATGGTAGCTGTGGTTGCCATCACAGGAAGACTAAATTAGTGCTGGTTGTGAGCAAGGGCTTTGTTTTCTCACCACATGGTCTCCTCTAAGTATCCACTGGTATGGTTGCTGACTTCCTCCAGAATAGGTGATCCAAAGGAAATGTGGGGGGATTGGAAGAGAAAAGAGGGGGCTGAGAAAGAGAGGGAGATGGTGAGGGAGAATAAAAAGGAGGTGGCAATACCCTTTATGATTTGGCTTCAGAATACATACACCATCATTTCTATGATAGCCTGTTATTTATATAGTCAGCCCTAATCAAAGTGGGGAAAATTGCACAAGGGAATGCATATCAGGAGGTAAGGATTATTAGGAACCATCTTGGAAGCTGGCTGCCATACCTTAGCAATTATTGGGTAGTTACGTCTTTGGGAGCCCTGAGGAAAGAAAGGTGTGTTGTCTTCCCTTTAATTTAATGGAATTTGGTAAGATTGAAGGGAGTATTTCCCAGAAATGGATGTACAAGCCTGTTCTTCTGGGAAAGAGCCTTGCTTTCTTTTCCCCAAATCAGAGATGCGTACTTAGGGGGAACCTTGATTCCTGGGACTCCCAGTCACCTTTCAAACAATGCAGCAGCCTCATAGTAAGTTCACAGCCATCAGTGTGCTTTGGATAAGAATTTGATGAACATTCTAAAATAAGTCCTAGGCTGCCAGAATGCCCCAAGTACTTTTGACTTTTTGTTTTTCTTTTTTTTTTTTTTTTGGTAGGGCTTATTTCTTCCGAATGGAAGGTATTTCTCTTGTTCTCTTTGGAAACAAATTCTTTTAATAAGGCTCTGGATTGGCTTCAGTTATTTACTCTGCACTCTCTCAGCTGCAAGTTGATGATTAGATACATTCCATTTCAGTGACACACACATTTGAAAGGATTCATGCTTCTAATCATAAAAAGATAAAGTTTTTTTTTCTTTCATAACATCTGGAGTCTGATGAATAATTACTATAATTAAACAAGAGGCCATTGTATATTTGGGTATTTTTTGAGCTTCAAATGCCTCTCTGTGTGCAAGATTCACGTTGCGCACTCTTTGTTCTAAAGCATTCTAGTGTGGAGCGCTTACGATCCACTGAGGCGCCTTACTGGCTGGCATTAAAAGTAGGTCATCAAGGCCTAATCTGAATCCTGCCTATTCTGCTTCTACAAAACCCTTAATAAGTAAACTCACTGCTGCATCCAGGATTCCACACCCTGGCTTCCCATATCTCAGGGTGTGGAGGGACTGAGAGCTGACTGGTCCCTTGAACAGATATTAGTTCCTCTCCTCCTTCCCATCACGTTTACTATTTGGTAATAGCATACCCCCAGGTAATGCCATGTCCATGGGTGTGACAATTAGGGATGTATTTGAGAGAGAGCAATGTAAAATATGAAATTGAAACAACCTGCACTCAGATTTGTAGTGCAAGTGTGACACCTTGTATTTTCTAGTTGCCAATTTCCCACCAGATAACACCTGCCCTGTTGCAATCCCCTCCCGTTATACCCCCAGGTTTTCTTCCCTTGGTATTGAACACATTCCCTCCTTTGCAGAATCCTGGCACTTTGCTAGGCAAGCTGACCTGGTGCTGGGTCTATAATCTAAGAACTTGCGTCTACCTGTGAACTTGATGCACAGCTTTGTGAAAGAAGCCATGGAAATAAACCTAATTACCTAGAGCTCAGTGAGAATCTGGAAACACCTGAAATCTTCATGTTTCTATAAGTTAACCATTTGTTAAGCTTTATGGTTATTTTTTTATTGATTGATTGATAGGTGAAAAATTACCAAGAATTTTGGAGGGTTTTATGAAGAACTGCCTTATATTTCCTAAAATCCTTAAATACCTTGTGCATGGTAGATGCTCAATAAATTCTTACCAATTGATTATAAAAAATTCTGAATAGGCTGTCAGTTGATATTTGCATTTGACCTATTAAATTATAGCTCTAAAAGCAGAATAACCAGAAGGGGGATAGCATTAAGTAAAGCAGGATCAAATTACATTTTTTTTAAATTGTTACTTTTTATTGTGGTAAAATAGCATAAAATTCCCATCTTAACCCTTTTGAATTGTACAGCTTCATGGTATTAAATACTTTCATAATGTGTCACTATCACCACCACTGCTCCTTGATTTTTTTCCATCTTGTAAAACTAGAACTCTGTGCCCATTACAAATAGTAACTCCCTATCTTCCTCCCACCCTGGCCCTCTGGCAACCATTCTTCTGCTTTCTGATCTATTATTTAGACTATTCTAAGTACCTCATATAAAGGGAATTGTTTAGTACTTGTTTTTTTGTGACTGGCTCATTTCACTTAACATGTCTTCAACGTTCATTCATACTGTAACATGTATCACAATTTCTCTCCTTTTTAAGGCTGAAAAAAAACAAATTAAATGTTTTAGCTTTATAAAATTAGGATGTTGATCATTATGGAAAATCCTTCATCAATCTGTATTAACATTCAAGTGAATATTTACTACTCTGTAGAATATAATTTTGAGCATATTACAAGGAAATGCATGATAGAAATAGTTTTTTGGTGTACAAACATGGTAACTTTGGCATGTGAAGAATTCAGGGCACAATCACACCCAGGAATAAAAGGCTAATGAGCATCTTTACCTCTTCTCACTCACTCTGAAGAGGTTTCATGGAAGTCATGAGAATTCAGCACTGGAGGCACTGGAGTGGAATGTTGTACTTTAGGATTTTATAATTTTGTTTTTTCATAAAAAGATCCAAGTGAGGTTAATTAATTCATACACCTACCCTAATCAGGAGAAATATGCTGGAATGATAAATATTTTGGAAACTATGGCAAAGAAGTTAATACTTATTCTTAAAGCAGAAAGAAAAGGTTTTTGTATGTAATGTACATATTAATACCATATATATACACATATATACATATGTATATATATATTAGATATACACAGGAAAAGAACTATGGCTTATGTATCTTGGAGAAAAATCCAAGTGAAAATTGATTGTCTCTTGTAAAGTGTTACTGGTATCAGATGGCAGAGTCCCAAATGAATGGGGATTCTTTGATCCCCACAATGTAGCAGATGATGAGCTCTCATAAAAACCCCAACTACCTAAATCACTAGGGTCAACAAAGGCCTAGCTCTAATTCTCAAATTTCAGCAAGCTGAACTATTTATCCCAATGAGCACATCAGAGTAAAGACCAAACATAAAGGAATTATGAAATATGTGATTTTAATCCTGCATTTGATTGTATCAGCACAATCTTTGTAATAACATGCTTTTGTCACAGAGATTTGTGTGTTTTCATTCTAACCCAAACGAAGAACTTTACTTAATCTCTTCTTGTTCCCTAGCTGGTAAGGCCATTGTACTTGATTTAATTTGGTAAAGCTGGCTGAAACAATGCTCTTCTGAGACGTCATGACAACCAAGATGACATGAGTCAATCTTGCTGCTGAATTCCACCTTTCTGTACAGAATCCTCACCCCACCTCCTTCTAAGATAGTAATAATGTCAAGGGCTAGATTCTGGGCTTGGTTGCCCATCACATGCTCCACTGTGCATGCCAATGCTGTCTACCTCCTTCCTTTTACAGTAGTCCTAACCCAAAACAACCAATCTAGAGCTCATAACCACAAAAGTCCAGTGAAAGAGGACTTAACAAAATATCTTCTTTCAGATTTAGCAATCTAATTTAAAATGGGGAAAAAAATAACTTAAAAAAAATAGCTTATAGATCTTCCACTAATGAGCCAACCCATGCTTACATAAATCTTTCTTGTATCTCATTCAACCTTCACTGTAATTCTATTTTTTATTTTAGTATATGTGCTGCTGAAGTGAGCACTCTATTTTTTATTAGTATTCTCAAATTACAAAAAACAAAAACAAAAACAAAATAACAAAGTCAGAAATAGGTGATTTTTCCACTGTGCTTGGGTTAGGGTTGATCCCATTTGTAGGCAAATAATGAGGGGAAAATGTTCTCTCCTGTAGTCAAACAATTATAACAAGACAACAAGCTGTTCTCAGAGATCATGGTTTCCCAGACCATACTCTTGTTTAATAATTATTCTTTTTATCTGGAGCTGATGTTTTGATGGTTACTATTTTTGATCATGAGGTAATAGAAAATATTCTCAGAACAACAATAACAAAAACAACAGCAAAAAACCCCAACAAAACAAAACTACCCTCAAAGCCAACTGTGTATACTTGGTTCTTTCCTGGTGGGGAAGCATATGAGGGTGTGGACAAGCATATCCTCCAGACCCAGGGATTGATGGGTACCATCAGTGAGATTAAACCAAATTTTTTATGAGAGAAACTCTGGGAATAAATGAGATGATGGTATAGGGAAGGAAGCAGCTGAATTAAGAGTGTTGTCTTTGCTAACTATCAGTCATCCATTGGAAAAAAAATCCAATAACAATTCTTATCTATAAAGAATGAGACATTCACATAACATCCCACTATGAATACCAAGAGGAAAACTCTATGAACTCAGCCATTTCGATGGATGACTGTCATGATGGCTTGTGACCTGGCTTGGATGAAGACCACGGGCATCTTGGCAGTTCACTATTTGGTTCTTTTAAAATCATTGCTATGGTTTTGGTCTTTAGTGCACCCCAAATGGCCATATGCTAAAGACCTTCTCCCCAGGGTTGTGTAGGGAGGTAGTGGAGCTTTTAGGAGGTGGGTCCTGATGTGCCCTTGAGAAGGATTGAGAGACACTGGTCTTCTCCTTTTTCTTTAGCTTCCCTGCCATGAGATAAGTAATATCGCTCTGCCATATGCTTCTGTTGATGATGTGCTGCTTCAAAGCAAGGGCCTCGACCGATCCTAGACTGAAACCTCTAAAACTGAGTCAAAATAAACCTTTTCTCTTTAAAAGTTGATAATCTCAGGTATTTGTTACAGCAATGGAAACTGACTAAACAGATATATTCTTTGCATATGTGCTCATTGATTTTGAAGAGAGTCTGCACTTGGTATATAAGAAAGATGGAGGGAGAAACGGGGGAACTCTGTACCTACTTCCATGTCTCAAGCCATTCAGTCCACTGGACGTGGGCACTCCACTCAGCAAGGCCCTCACCACAGATCCCTCGCTCACTCTTCTTAGAAGTCAGACCCACCCCAGTATTCCATTCCTTCCCAGTAAGCAACTTGGTAAATACAAGTTTCTCTACCAAATGATATTTCCATGATTTTCTGAATACCTCTTACAGAAAAGTGCCCTAGGCAGTAGCCTGCCTGATTCATTCTAAATCAGCTTTGTTTCTGCCAAAATGTTTTCTAGGAAAGATAATCTTGTACACCAGGTGTTTCCTACTTCTAGGACCAAAGAGTCGTTATTTGGTTATATATGTATTTCAAGGGTAGGGAAGGAAAATGATCAAAGCTTTTACAACTTTAGTCCTTCAATTAAGAAATGAATATTCTTCTGTTTTCTCTTTTCTTTTTTAAAATTCTCTTTTTATTTACCTCTACTTTAAATATGTCCCCCAACTGGGAAACCCAGTTGAAAAGGGCATAAGACCCCACTTATTGAAACGCATAAACAGGAGGAAGGGCGTTATTAGTCAGGAAACCAGAAGTGGTCTGATCAGTTAGCAAACTACTGCAGTAGCAGGATTGATTATCAGCTATGAAATAGATGCTGTTTTAAGTGAATAAGGTATAAAAGTTCTTGATTTCAGGGAGTGAATATTTCTTGTAAACAAACAAAACAATGATTGTCATCCTAAAGTGAACAACACTGGGCCTTGTCAGAGTGACTGAGATGACAGAAGGTGTGGTGTGTGTGTGTGTGTGTGTGTGTGTACTTCAGATAAACAAATCAAGATCCATCCTTGGAGCTGGGCCTGGGGTTAATCCCATTCAAAATAGGGAAGAGGTATTTTTTCTTTCCCTTTTATTCATTTCCTTGTTTTCATTCCAAAGAAAGGTCCAGATACTCATTTGGGATGCAAAAAATTCATTCTCTTTAGAAGCCAGGGGCCACTCTGTGTGAAGATGGGAAGGAGAGGAGAGCTGAAGAGGTAAAGAAGGAAGGAGAGGGAGATGGGTCAGATCCCCACACTGCTGTGATTTTCATGCCTGTTACAAATGAGTTTTCTGTTGCGTACATTCTCAAGTCACCAGAGTGACATATTAGGACAACCCAAGTACCTGTACACATCCAGATACACTCCCTGAGGAATAAAAATTAAGATATTTCATCTAACTGAAGTGTTTTCTATAGTTAAAAATTACAAATGAAAATAAATGGGAGAATGGCAGTCATTAAAAAGTTTTTAAAATGCTTACTCTTTGAAAAGTGGTTTAAAATAATAATTAAAAAAGTCTTTCAGGCCTTTGATGATAATCAGTCAGCTCATGGAGCAGGAAAGCCTGTGCTTAGACTCATTATCATAGCTAGTTAGGTCCGCACACGCACAGTCCCAGGGTTCCACGCGCTGGTTCCCACCAGGGCGAGAGAGATTAATGCAGGGCAGCGTCTGCACTTCAGGTCATTACTGCAATTAGACTTGTTCTCGTCAGGCTCTATTTGGAAAGGATTAATGTTTTAATGTTTATAGACTGCTACCATGATTTTATTGTGGGCTCTGAGCCACAAGTTACTGAATCAGGGTTTCCCTGGAAAATATCTTTCTTCCCCTAATTGCAAGAAAGCCAGTAAAGGAAGTAGAGCCGTAGGCAGCAGAATCTTTGTGGCACGGGGAGGGTCTCCTCCTGGCAGTGCTGGGTCATCCCATCAGAACACTTCATAACCACACAGAGAGGGCAAATAAAGCAAGGAGCTACCTCCTCTCCGTGCCCACAAGAGTTTCTGCTGAAATCCATTAATCCCCTTCAAGGAAGGGCAAGTAGAAACAATGAGGGCACTGAGGTGTGGGGCAGAAGAAATGTGACCAGCAGCTCTATTCTGTTTACCTGGAGGCTTAGGAATGCAGATTTCCTGAGGCACCACAAAGGAGCTGAGAAACCTCAACAACTTTAGTGGTTGATTGTGAATATTTGGATTTCTCTTTAGTCACATTAGAAGGTTCACATTGTTTAATTTGAAAACTCAATGACCCTTGCAAGCTTTTTAAAAACAAAATTCTCTTTACACCTGTGCTCTTAATAGCAATCAGATAAAGGCACTCCCGTCCAGAACTCACGTACAATTTCAAAAGAAAAATGACCTAATCTGGGATAAAACCTAAATAAACACATTTTAACAGCTCGCTGAGATTTAAGCACATGTCTTCTGTTCACCCAAGTATAGTTAATTTTAGCAGAAATAAATGTACCAGGGGCCCAGGCCTGAGCCAATTTAGAAATGAGGGCAGTTCTGTTTAGTGTCTTTCAAGTTTCACTGTGGGTGCTGGCTCCCTCCTGCTGGACAAGACTGTCAGCACCTTTTTCTATCCAGCTTCCCACCTTCCAGGTTGGTTTGCACACCTGTCTTCCAACCCTGGCTCCTGTTCAGCCGTTCCCCACCTGCTCCCTCCGTCTTCACTCAGTCATTACTTATCAGTTCGCCTTTGAACAGCTGACAATACAGAGGGATCTGACTAAGGAGTGAAGTTCAGGACAGAGAGAAAAGGGGGAATACAGTAGAACGGGGAGATTGGCAGTGGCCTGGAACTTCAGAGATGATGCACCATCTCCTGCCTCATCAGATTCACATGCTAGTGGCAAGCAGGCCCTGGCCTGTCACCTTTTCATTCCCATAGCTACCACAGATGTTGCTTTTACCATAGAGGTCACTGTCTGTCCCTATTTACCTACAAAATCTTCAGAAACCTGGAAAGAGTTCAAAACAAATAATTAAGAATCTAAATAACTGAAAACCATAATTTAAAAATAGGCCTTTCCAATCCCATGGTTTCCACATGAGCAGTATCACTCTCACCCGGGGAGTTGATTACAAAAGCAGACTCTTGCTGGGCATGGTGGCACAGGTGTGTAATCCCAGAGGCTTGGGAGGCTGAAGCAGGAGGATCACAAGTTCAAGGTTAGCCTCAGCAATTTAGCCAGGCACTAAGCAATTCAGCAAGACCCTGTCTCTAAATAAAATATAAAAAGGACAAGGGATGTGTCTCAGAGGTTAAGCATCCCTGGATTCAATCCCAGTACAAAAGAAGAAGGAGAAGGAGGAGGAGGAAGGAGGAGAAGGAGGAGGAGGAGGAGGAGGAGGAGGAAGAGCAAGAGAAGACGAAGAAGGAAAAAATCAGACTCTTGGGCTGAGTTCACACCCATGGGATCAGAATACAAGATCCCAGGTAATTCCTAAACACATGAATCAGAGAGATACTGCCCTCCCTGGCAATACTGACCCATTAAGGATTTGAATTATGGGCTCTTTCTTGGTAATGGAATATGCTATGGGGACATGCTAAGGATGTGCCATTACCAGAGAGTGTTACAGTGCCACATTTGGAGGGAGGTGTGGAATGCAGATAATATAGATTTATTTCACATCTGGAGGATTGTTTGGAGTTCAAAGAAGAGGACTTTGAGGATGTTGTAGAGTATAAATGAACAACATAAAAAAATGAAAAAATTATTTAGAGATCCAGGTGTGGACTTCATTTTCTCTTTTTGGTATTAGAGAAATCCAAGTCAGTAACATGAATTAAATTTGAAAGTACATTTTGATTCCATGACCATGTTTTCTGATGGCAGCACCAAGCTTGAATCTGACAATGTCAATCACTACTTGGACTGAGTTAAAGGATTCACTTACAGAACAACATTCAGGTTCAAGACTATGTTACTGTTACAATTCTGTGAAGTATCCCACAAGAAAAGGTTAGTTTCTGGTCAAGCTAGACAATGATGTGAACAGTGGGGCTCAAGACCCTGTTCCAGTGGACTGCCTCAGCCCGGCTCTGGCATCTACTCGAGACAAAAGAAGGCTGTGCCATGCTTCGATCATTTGTGGGCTGTGTTGCTGCATGCCAGCATCACCAGGACAAATTCTTCCTGTGTTTTATAAGATACCTAACAGGAGACTATAGAACTGGACTTGGCCTACTTTTTCATCACTGCAAGTATACTTAAGCATTTTTGGAAAAAATAATTTATAATACAAAAACATGCATTATTAAAACATGACTTTTTAAAAGCATGCCTTAAAAAACTTTGTGAAAAATACAGTGGTTGAATAATTATTGGGAACCCTTATTTGATATAGAAATGTCAGGATGAAGAAATTTCTTCATTTCCCTTTAAAAAAATTAATCTGTCCTTGTGACAAATTGTATTTTTAAAAAGATGTCCAAAAACATTTCTCATCTCACATGTTTTTCCTAAAATATGCCACTGACATTCTTTCCAACAAACCTTGCGTTCCACTTTGCTTCCCCTTGACACTAGACTTTGATAACTGTTTTGGCCAGTGGAGTATGTGGAAATGATTCCATGTGAATTCCAAAGCTAGGTCATAAAAGACATTTAAATTGTGCCTTGCTTGTTGGAATACTCACTCTTGAGCTTTAAGCTTCTAAGTAAAAAGTTGTACTGTGAGGACATCTAAAGTAGCCCAGATAGAGAACAGGGAGAGGGTTGGAGAGAGAAAGAGAGAGGAAGAGGAGAGAGAGAGAGAGAGAGAGAGAGAGAGAGAGAGAGAGAGAGAAAAGAAGACGGCTAACCTCTGGACAGTCCAATTTTCCAAATCCATCACAGAAGGACATTAAGTTAGAACCACTCAGTCCAATTCATAATGCACAGAAACCACGAAAGAAGATAAAACAATGGCACCTCTGTGAAGCCATTGACTACAAATATTTTATTTGTTCTTGTGTAACAATATTTTGTGCTTTCATATAAATTTTCCACTATGTATCTAAGAAAATGGCTTGGTCCAAATGGTAATGGAGATCTTCAAAGAAGGGCAGGATTGTTGTAATACAGCCAAGCAAGGAAGCACTATGGAAGAAGGTGACATGGAAATCACTTCTGTGGGGATCACTTTCATTGGGACAGATAGAAAGGGGATTAGGTTATAGAAAAAAGGAGGGCCTGGATTGTGGGGTTATTAAATGGCAAGTTGGGCTTTGGCTTCCATCTGTGTACGAGGAGAACTGATTGATGCTTAGTTTCCTGTAAATGGGTGGGGGGTCAGGTGAGTAGTGGTGCTGACCTACTTGCTCTGCGGCACTTGCAGTTGTGCACAATGTGAAATGTGTCTGCTAAACTTCATCGTGAATTCCATCTAAATACAATACCAAAGCACAAAGCATGCTTAGTCTTCATAATTTGTTTCTTTACATGGCAAGAGTGCGTGCTCACACTTTATAAAAGCAGAGGGAATATTGCTCACAGCTGTCTTTGGCCCACTCGTACTCCAGAGACTTCACTCCTTTTTTTCTATTTTTATCACCATCTTTGTCACTTTCACTTCTTTCCCTTTTTCCCCCTTTTGATTCAGCTGCAGCCGTATACAATAAAACACAGTGACAGATAGATGGATCTTACAGAAAATCTGCTGATTGCTCTCTCTAAACCTCAAATGTAAACAATAGAGGGACATTTGTTTCTCTGTCATGTTTCTTTTTGTACATAAGGATGAAGAACAAAATCAACATTAGGAAAAAATAATAATTTGTGGTTCCCTCTTGGTTGATGTTTTGGTAGCCATTTTCCCTCAAAAAGATTGTGGCAAAAATGGACTTTTATGTTTTGCCTGCCTATTTCACTGTGGAAAGAATTTCTATCTTTCTAATTTTCAAATTTCTTAGGAGATTCTAGAGAAAGGAGTCAAAATCCTAGCTACTGAAATTTGCTGAGTCCTTCTGGATCCCTCTGATTCTATGAAATATTGTGGCTTGACTATGATACCAAAAGAACACATTAGAATTGTTATATATGGAATGTTCTGGAATCTGCTGAGTGTTTGATGTGAGAAAATCTAAATGTGAAATGTTTTATTATTTTGCAAACATCCAGGATCTTGACAAAATGGATGAAACTCAACACTACTAATCTCTCTTTTCCCGTCTCCCTTTTAAAATGACCCAACCTATAATTGAGGTAGACATGAAAAAGATCTTGGAGCTCATCACACCATGGATAATTTCTCAGTTAATTTTGGTTGTACATACATGTTTATACCCTGGTAAAGATCTGTGAGCTCTATCTGGACCCAAGTGTTTCCCCTTCTGAATATAACATTTGTGTTTGTACTTTCCACAGCTGGAAAACACATTCCTTGGTCAGTAATGTGAGGCACGGAAATTATGCCTATGTAGTCAATAGCCTGCAAGCAACTCAGGTCCCTTGTGAAGTCAGAGGACAAGGATCCAAACAGCATTACAGATGGATAATTTAGGCACCATCTGGTCCCTTGAGGTTTGTACTGCTGGAAAACATTTCCAGCCCCAAGTAATAAAAATGACAGACAGTCACTCAGCCTACATGGAATTGTATCCTGTCATCTTTACTCAGGAAAATCTCCCTCTGAAGTCAGTAGGGGTTTTAGACTAAGAACAGCCCATAGTGTATGCCCGTTTAAGTGAAGACAATGGAATTAATGTTTAGCTGAGCAATTCAAATGGCATGTCTGAGAAATTATGAAAATTTTACTGTTTCCCTTAAAAGTGCATCATCTCATTACTAGGTATCCTGGTAGCCACCAATTTGTCTCTAAGGATGCATTTGACTGGCTTAGTCTTAGAATTCCTCTGGGAAAACAGCTTTTCTTTTCTTGGCAAAAAGTCTATTTAGAACTTCATTCTATCATCAAGTTCTGGCTAGTTGGTGGCAGTATGAAGTGCCCAACAGGGATGTAGAAATAATACTCTTCACTTAATACTCTGAAGCTTTTGCTTAAGTATTTGCACCAGGATTGAGTACATATTGCAATGAGTGTGGTAGTTGGAACTCAAATGTTCTTTTCATGGAGGAAAGAGGAAAAAAAGAGCATTCACAGGAAGAGTTGCTGGAAAAGACTGAGAGCCAGACCCAGGCTCCTGATTTGTAGTCTAAATATGGAAGAGGGTTTTTCTTCTTCCTTTCTGACACACAGGCATGCAGCACCCTTCAAATAGGCATGGTGCCAATTACATAGAGAGAATCATAACTTTTTGTAACAGCACTGCTCTTTGATTTTCAAAATATGAAACTATTCTTTCTTAAGTACAAGGTTTTCTTTAAGTTTCTTGTTTTCTTTTCATAACTCTTTAAGTTGAAGACCAGAGGATTGATTGCAACCCCCTCAATAATCTTAATAAATTTCAGCTATATTTACATGTCTCCCACAGTGTCCAACACATTTATAGAGTGAATGTGTGCTCCCTATCACCTGTGAGAGTGGGTGTGATAAAAATAAGATGCACGGGACTATTTCTTTGATGCTTCAAGTTTAGTATGAAGTGGTTGGTATAATACTAAAAGTAAAATGACACTAATGTATACAACCATGGACAAATGTGACCAAGATGCAGCTGTACTGTTGTCAAACTTCTGTCAGTACTGGTTTGCTTTGTTATTTCCTTGAAATTCTCTTAACTTCTTCTCCTCTTGGTTCTTTCGTTCCTTCATTCATTTGTTCCTTCCTTTCTTCTTTTCCTTTCCTTTTCCTCCCTCCCTCCCTCCCTCCCTTCCTTCCTTCCTTCCTTCCTTCCTTCCTTCCTTCCTTCCTTCCTTCCT
>JAJEJO010050989.1:25872-41517 GCA_020662805.1 Glaucomys volans | reverse complement strand
GGCTTCTGGGCCCCTCTGGGGCCTGCCGTGCGGGAGAGGATGCCTGGGCTCTGGCCTGCTCCGCATCTCACCTCTCATCTGCCCGCTCGGCCTGAGGTGGCTTCCAGCCTCAGGGACAGTGAGCAGGGATGGGGACGTGGGTGGCTGGAGGAGAGTGGCCATGCCTCTTTCTCCTGGTTTCGTTTTCGAGGCCAGCGGGCGCCTGTGGCCATTACAGTGCTGCCCGGAGCAGTTACCCCAGTCCTGGGGGCAGAGGCACAGCAGAGCTGGAGAGCTGGGATGCGGGAGGAGGGGGCCGGCCAAGCTGGCAGTCGTCCCAAGGCAGCGCGGCCCCCTCCCCTTCCTGCCCCACACCCGGTGTCCATCACCGCACACCCGGGCTGTCATGGCAGCCCTCACCTCCGGCCATGCTGGCTCAGGGCTCTGTACACAGTAGGCACCTCTGTGCGTCACAGCTGGGGACCTGGAGGTGGGAGTGCAGGGCCTGGGACCATGTCGGGGGCCTGTGCCCACCACGACTCCAGGGACCGTGCTGACAGATTCCCGCTGGTGGAAGGTGGGTTCCCAGCGAAGGCTGGCTGTCCTCCCCGCACGCGTGTGCTGAGGGAGTCCAAGGGGACTCTCTGCTCACTGCCCCCGGGCAGCAGGAGGCCTCCTCTTGAACCCTGCTTGCTGCAACCCAGCTTTGAAGGCTTGGAGGCCTGTCTGTGGTCTAGAGCCCCCAGCGCCCCTGTGTGGGCAGCCCCTCGAGGGATGGACCCCAGGAAAAGGCGGGTGTGTCCAGGGCCCGGAGGCAGTGGAACAGCGTAGGCCCAGCTCATCCCGCCCTTTCAGGGACTGCGGGCCAGGGCTGTGCCAGCCACCGTGTCCCAGCTCCGCAGGGCGGGGAAGTTTCTGTCACACAAGTCCCGGGAGCAGGCTGGCTCCTAAGGGGTGGCAGATGGCAGTGTGGGATTGGGAGTCAGGCCTGGCGCAGGGAGTGCCGGGGTGGAAAGGCCAGGCTTGTGAGAAAGGGGACTGCTGGCCAGTCAGCACCTCTGGCCAAGGAGGGAGCTTCTGCTCCACGCAGCAGCCCGTAGGTCACTGTCCAGCGGGAGCCCAGCTCAGAGACCCTGACATGTGGACCATTTAATTTCAATTCAACCTATAGCCCAGGGGGAGAGGCCACGGATGGACGGCAGCCTGCAGTGGGAGCAGGAGTGGGGCCAGAGGCGTGTCCTGTCTGTGGCCTCGAGCCGCCAGGCACAATGCAGGTTGCCCGGCTGGATCTGAATGCGTTGGGTCCCCGAGTTTCCTGGCGTGAGCCGGGGCTGTCACCTCTGGGCATGGACTTACATCAAACTGTTGTGGGTTCTTTATCTGAAGTTCAAAATTTTCAGGCATTCTGATTTTTGTTGGTGAATCTGCTCACCCTTTTGGGTGTCGTTGGCCCACTACCCACAGGACAGCCTGTGTCAAGTCCAACACGTGGTGGGTGGTCTTGAGGACAAAGGAAGTCCTAGCTGAGCACATGGAGGGCACGGGTCCTGCCTGCTCTGGACGCCGTCAAGCCAGCCGTTTTCCCGTCTCCCCAGCAAGGAGAGCGTGGCCCTCCCCTCCGAGCAAGCTGGCACCCACGTGCTGCAGTGGGGCGTCCTGTCTGCCCATGTGCCCTACCTCTGCCTGCCTTCCACCCTTCCACCCTTCCAGATGCCATGGGAGCTGGGAAGCAGCCAGGGGCTGGGTTCTGCATCACCATGTGATGCGATGCATGGTGTGATGCATGCTCAGGAGACCAGGCCCCTTGGCCTTGCCCTGGGTCTGTGGTCTGGGACGTCGTCACTCCTTCCCAGGCTGGGCTGCTGGACAGAGGGGACCCTCCGATGTCAGCTCTTGCAAGCATCTGAAAGGGGGGCATGTCTGGGGGCCTGTGTGCACTCGTGGACATCACCTTTTGGTGTCTGTCCCCCGTGCCGCGCTTCTGCACCCAGTGAGAGC
This sequence comes from Glaucomys volans, assembly GCA_020662805.1. Lineage (NCBI taxonomy): Eukaryota > Metazoa > Chordata > Mammalia > Rodentia > Sciuridae > Glaucomys > Glaucomys volans. Next base: position 39,540 of record JAJEJO010050989.1, on the reverse strand, counting down.
AGAGCCTGAGGCCCAGGGTGGCTTCGGTCCCTAACTCTGCTGGAGGCAGGGACGCTGCCAGGCCCTGCAGGTGGAAGGCCTGTGCTGGCCCTGCAGAGCCAAGGTGCCCTCTGGGCTCACCCGGGGCCAGGGCCAAGACCAGGCATGGCGGGCGTCTGACCTGTCCAGGGGACCTAGGGGGCTCCATGGGTGGCCCCGGCATGCGTTCCTGTCCTGGGGAATTTATCAAGCATTCTAGGTGCTGAAAGTCCCCAACAGGGGCAGGAGAGGGGCAGCATGCAAGGCCAGCATCCAGGGCCGTCCTCCCTCGGGCCTTTCAGGCCTCCTCCTGGTGGTCCAGTGGTGAGCAGTCCCCAGGCAGCAGGCCACCGCCTCTGCCCTTGTGTTGGACACCTCCTGGCACTGGGACCCTAGTGCAGTCCACCACCCACCACCCGACGCCAGCCCACCCCGCAGCCCGGCCCAGCCGTCTGGCCAAGGGTGAGAGGCGCGTCTGTCTGGCCCGCGTGGGCGGCGGGGCCTGAGCACTGCCGTCTGAAGTTCCAGTGAGATCCGCACATGGAGACCGTGTTTGGTTACAGTTAATGGAGGGCAGGAGAATTTCTTCTCAAACCACCTCGTTGGCCCCAGACCAAGTGTGGAAAGCGAGGAGAACATCAATCTTTCCCTTTTAAACAAGTTTTCTTTTTTCAAAGGAAAAAATTCCAGGCTCCATATTTCCTTATGCACATTCCACATAAGGAACCTCCAACTCAGGGCAAGGAGCACCCAGCCTGCACCCTCCCACCTTCCCCTGCCCACCTTCCCCTGCCCACCTTCTCCTGCACGCCTTCTCCTGCCCACCTTCTCCTGCCCACCTTCTCCTGCCCACCTTCTCCTGCCCACTCTGTCTGCGAGGTGCCTGGATGTCCTGAGGCCCCCTTGCCGGGTCTCTGGGCCTGTGATCTCGGAGGGTGGGCAGTCTCCTCTCCCTCTGCCCTGCTGCCAGTGCTTGGCACCTTGATGAGCATGACATCACCTCCAAGGAGGAGCCCACAATGACCCAGGGATCCCAGGACTCACCTCCCCCTCCCACTCCAGCACCCTGACCCCTGGCTTCTGAGACCACCTTCTGGTCCCCAGGCAGATGCTGAAGGGAGAGGGCACCAGCCGATTGGGCCCCACCCTCTCCTCCAGGGTGGCCATTTCTGCACCCTGGCCCCAGACCCCCCTGGCATTTGGCTTCAGGAGGGACCCCTGCTAGGTATGGACAGTGGACACCACTGCTATGGTCACTCCCTCACTGGGCCTACCAGCCATGGGTCAGGAGCAGGACGTTGGCCATGGTAGGGGTTGCCCAAGCATCTCACAAGGTCCTGCCGGTCACCCATGTGTGCCCACCCCAGGCATGGTCAGGAGGGGCCAGAAGGAAGAGCAGGGCAGGGCTAAGTTGCGGCCCCAGGCTGTGGGGTGGGGGAGGCCCTGTGCCCTCACTGGTGGCTTAGAGCTGGGGCCTCTGGCCTAGGGAGCCCTCGAGAGGAGGGGAGGGCAGGGGAGGGGGCGCCACCTTGCTTGGCACACTTCCTGAGCCAGAGCTCTTTCTGTTTCTTTCTGGGTCCCTGACTAGGGACTCTGGGCAGGTGCTGCTTCATCCCAGCCACTGCCTCATCCCCCAGCCCCAGCTGGCACAGTCCAGGGCCCTGGCACTGCCGCTCTGTTGGGTGCCCTGCTAGAGCGTGGGAGTGGGGCTGGCAGGAGGGAGAGGACGCTTGCCCAGGAGCCCGGCAGCTCCCGGGGCAACTGCCACAGGGGTTCCAGGAAGCGTCTTCCCCAGAAGCCAAGCCTCTCTGCCTGGACCAGGGACGCCAACACGGGGAGCAGAGGCATTGTGGAAGGAGAAACTCTAGCCAGTGAAGCAGGAGGCCCGGGCCTCCAGGAGGGGGACTTCACGCGCAGCACCTGGCACGGGGCTGCTGGCCGGGCCACCCGCGGGCGCGTTCTTTCCATCTGCCCAGCTGCTCCTGGGGCCCCTGAGCTGGGCTCTCTTCCTCAGCCCACCCACCCTGCTCCCCACCAGCCGAGGCCCCCCGACCTGGGCAGAGGGACAGGGGACAGGGCAGGTAAAGCCTGAAGCGGGGGCTCGACCCACACAGCCGCTCAGGGAGGGGGACGCTGGCCCCTGGCTGCCCAGGGATCCCCGAGGTCCTCTGAGGGCACGGCTATTTCCAGCCTCAGGGCTCAGGCCTTCCCCAAGAGGCAGGGAATGCGGGCACCAGAGACAGCTGGACCTCAGGCCCTGTGAGACCCCAGAAAGGGCGCCGCATGCCGAGCGGATGACGAGCAGAAGTGTCAGGACAGCTGGCCCGATCGGGTTCCCGCCGCCCTCCCCGGGCCCACCATACCCTGCTAGAGAGGCGCCTGCCCCGTCTCCCCTGCCCCCAATTCATGGGCCTGCCAGAGGAGGGGCTCGGGGGCTCTCAGCACTAGTTTTGTGTTTCTGAAGGTAGTATGACCGGCGGGCAGCCCAGGAGCTGGGGGCCCCAGGGATGCACCCACGCAGCCAAGGAGCCCACCCAGCATCTACCAGGGCTCAGGCAGGAGCTGGCCAGCACCCCTCTGCTTCCTACCCTGGACCCTCTTTCCCACCCCAAGTCCTGCCTCACCAGGGGGCTGTCCCCACTGTCCCTTCCTGCCCAGCTGTCCCCTCCCATCCCCACTGCTCTTGACTCGTGGTGAATGGCGGCCGCAGCTGCCGTGCTGACCCAGGCCCACCAGCAGGTACCGCTGCCAACCCCATCCCCACCTCACGCCCCGCCCAGAGGGCACAGTGTGCCCAGGGCGGCTGTTGGCCTTGTTTGGGCCTGTCCACTGCAGGCCACCTATGTCCCAGAGGGAGGTGTACCAGCCCAGCTGTCCTTACAAGCACTTGGCCATGGACATGGCTATTTCCAGCTGGGTATTGGCTCCCTGTCCTCTTCCTCATGAGGAAGGGGATATAGATAGATATCCTGCAGGCGCCAGCCAGGCGCCTGAGACCCCAAAAAGGAAGGGAACAGGGAGGTCAGCTCAGGCCTGCCCAGCTACCCTATCTGCTCATGAGCTCATGGGTTTTGGCTCTCGGTGGTTCCAAGTCCGTCCCCCCAACCCCTGCCCTGTTTCAGTGTCCCAAGCCCCATCCTGGGATGGCCTGGGGAGCCGAGCCCTCCTCCAGAGCATGCACACTGGGGTGGCCGGAGGTGTCCCTGGCACCTCAGTCCCTCCCTGCCCCAGGGTTAAAGGGGACGTCACTTGGGAAGACCCCCCAGGGTTCTAGATCCTTCTGGTGGCCACTACTGTGCCTTGGCCCACCTGGCCCAGGCTCCTCCACAGTGCAGGAGGCTGGACTTGGGGCTGGACTGTCCAGGTCTTGGGAGACGAATCCAACTCCTCCTTACTTGCCAACTAGTGGAGTAGCAGGGTGGGCACAAGATCAGACTGAGCCACAGAGTGCTTTGGAGAGGGGCTGCCCCTGTCGTGGGGAGGGGTGGTCTGTCGTGCCAACAGACTGCGTCCCACAGGACTCCAGGGGAGGGACAGTGAACTACTGCCCTGCTCCCATGGTGTCTCTGCTCTGGTCACCTGCCCTCCACCCTGGAAGGCGAGTGGAGCCGGCTCTGCCCCATGGTGCCCCAGCCCTTGAGAGGCAGGCAGGTGGCAGAGGGCAGCCCTGGGTGGAAGGGCAGAGACAAGGGAGAGGGAGAATGCCACCCTGCCGGCTTCCCGGGTCTGTCCCACGGGCTTCTCGACCTGTCTGGGCTCTCTAAGGGCTGATGCTCTCGGGGAGAGATGCCCTGGCTGGAGCTCCCAGGGCTGACGACAGCCGAGAGCTGAATACACGGCCCCTGGCCGGCAGAGTGCACTCCCTCCAGGAACCACAAAATGGGCTTGTAGTGCGCAGAGGTGGCCAAACCACTGTGGTCCAGGGCACAAGGAGTTGGTGTGGGTGCCCCAAGGCAGCTGGGACCCTGGCACTCTGGAAACATTACCCAGGTCCTAGCTTGAGCACCCCAAAACAGATCCAGCTCTAGCCAGTGGCCTAGGGCAGAGTCTGAGAAGCCCCCAATCCCCACGCCTGGGCAAGCCCACCTGCACCCATCCTCCTTGCACAGTGGGAACAAGGGTCAGTTGACCCTGAGTGGGGGATGCCAGCTCACCCCACTGTGGGGGGTGGCTGTGGGGGCCAGTCAGCACAGCTGACTCAGCAGGCTTCAGCACTTTCTGTGTGACCTGGGGACCGCGGGTTCTCCACTGAGCCCCAGCTCTGGCCTGATGGGGGTTTGGGAGGTTGGCCAAGGCAATAGGGGCCCTGAAGGCTCAGCTGGATGCCAGGGATAGTGCTGGCCAGTCCTTGGGAGCCTCCAGTCTAGAGGCCATGGGGACTCTGCCCTCAGGGAGCTTGTGGTCTCTCTGGGCAGATACAAGGACCCCAAAGCATGTGCAGCTCAGGTATAGAAGATGGGATTTGTGTCCCTCTTGGGAGTGAGGACCCTGGTGTGGGGTCCAGGGCTGCTCCTAGGCAGGGAGCTTTGGATGATCCGCTTTAGCATCTCTCAACAGCGAGGAGGGGTCCCACGGTCCCAGGCAGAGACTGGGCCAGGGGCCACTGGGTCTGGAATCCAGACTCAGACCTGCAACGCTGCCACCAGCCTGGGCCCAAGTGCAGGACGGGCATGGGCCACAAGGCTGGTGTGTGCTCTCAGTGCTCGCCTTGGCTCAGAGAAGGGCTGTCCAGCTGGTAGGCTCCCAGGCTGCAGTCAACCCCAGGCCCATGGCCCCTCCAGGCAGAGTGGAGGCTGGGGACTTTACCCTCCGCAGTTGTCCAAATCCTTCCAGGGTGCCCCCGCCTTCCCATGATGCCGGGCGCAGTGTGGGGAGGTGTCCCGGCCCATGGGAGGTGTAGCACAGTCACAGGGAGGCCCTGGAGGGGACACAGCCTCGCCCTTTGAGGGGCAGACTATTGAGTTGGCGGAGTCCCATGGGACTTCACTGGGGAAGGACACGAAGCCATAGCCCCAGGGCCCCAGTAGCTTGCTCTTTCTCACACAGGTGAGACCTAGGCCAGCCAGAGGCAGGCAGGAGTGTGAAGTCCAGCCAGCTCCCTGCTGGAGGCCGGAGGCTCACACAGGCTCCCTGGGCTGCCTGAGCGCGAGCCAATACGTCCCTGCAGGGTATGTGGCCCACCTGTCAGTGGTTGTGTCCCAGGTGGGCACCCAGGATGAGGTCTCCACCTTTCTCCTGAGACGCCGGGCAATGAGACCTCAGCTGAAGTGTGCAGGGGTCGGGGTCCCTGGGGCCCAGGACCTTCCCTGCAGGACTCCTTTCCCGGCGCCCTGCCTGCCGTGCCTGCGAGGCCCTCACCCTTGACAGCTTATCCCCAGGGCTCTGTGCTCAGTGGGGCAGAGGCCAGTGGGCTCTGGGGCCTTTGGTTTGAGCGGAAGGGCTGGAGACCCTTCTGGGGCCAAACAGCCCTCTCTGGCAGGAAGTCCTGGCTGCGCTTGGTGAAAGGAGACATGGCCACGGGGCAGCCGGGCCCTCTGGCCGCAGCAGCACAGTGGGTATGTGGGCCACCAATGATAGGTGGCTTCCCGTGGGGCTGGGAAGCTCTGCCAGGGGCTCAGTCCTCTGAACTCAGTCTGGTTGACCCTGCGGCCCAGTAGGGGCCTTTCAATAGGAGTGCTTTGTGATGGGTGGGCGTGGGGTTTGGGGATGGCTGAGTGTGGGGTTTGTATGGGCTGAGCTGGCACTGGGCCCAGGAGGTGCCCAGGTAGTCCTGCCAGCCTGGGTAGGGAGCTCAGCTTTGGGGAACAGAGGTCAGCCCGAGGACCCTGGGATCACACAGCCCAGCAGTTCTGGACTAGGAGGAGGGGTCAGCGAGCTCAGAGTCCCATGTTGGAGTTCAGGGAGGAGACGAAGCTTTGCCAGCTCCCCGTCCAGTGCCCCCTAACCCTGCAGGAAGTGAAGGCTCACACTAGCTGTGAGCAGGGGTCTTTCTTGACGGCCTTTGGACTCGGCTGATCCACGCCCGGGCAGCATCCATCTCCAGGCCTCAGACTCAAAACCTAAGGATGGAGAAGTGTCCAGAGCAGAGTGTGGGCGCAGCTGATCTGGCCTCCCCTGCATCCTGCCCACCCAGCAGTACCCCACATAGAGGTTGTTGGGCCCCTCAGCCCCTAAGACCTCACTGGTGTCCCCTGCCCAGCCCCGGCACTTGGAAGACCCTTCACAACTCACGAGGGGAGGCTGTGGGACAGGCTGAGCTCCCCATGAGTATTTGGACTGAGATGTCCTCCTTCCACTTCCACCAGGGAGACCTGGTGCTTGGCTCTGGGATATGTCCATGCAGGTCTCACCCAAGAGCCAAAGGCAGCAGGCCTTTGGTCCCCCTGCTACAACCAACAGTCCTCTCCCAGGGAGACCGACACCAGGCACAGGCCCTGAGCCTCACGGGCACATGGGACGCTGGGAGTGGGCCGTATGGCCGGGGCCAGCCACAGATCCTGAGCATCTGGCTTGCTCTCTACCGGGGCCCTCAGTCTGTATCATTCCCCACACATGGGCCCTTGCAAGCTGAGAGGAAGAAGGCTCCCTGGTCCTGGGCATTTGTGGAGTCTGGGTGGGCTGGCAGCCTGCATCTTGGGCTCCCTGGACCCTTGGCACTCCACAGGGGAGGGGGGGGGGGGACAGTCGTGGTGCGGGAAGCACCAGCTGCCGCTGTGCCCACCTAGCAGCTCCGCATGCCACCTGGGCCAGCTCTGCCTCTGACAGCCTGTGCCCCACGGGCCACACCTGTCCTGTTGGGAGCAGGTGGGGAGCTGTCCTCTCCCTCTGCCTGCTGTGAGCATCAGCCATGAATGCCCAAGTCCCCACTTGTGCCCTTCTCGGTCCCTTTGAATCCTGCCTCCCTGCAAGGAACCCAGGATCTAGGGAAACTGATCTGGGGAAGTGCCCCCAGGACCTCCTGGGCCAGGTGGGCAGGTGGCTGGGCACTGGAGGGCAAGGGTCATGTTGCTGTGGGTCTCCATGTCATCTGCCCTGCCAGTGTCCACTTCCCCAGGGCGGGGCTGTGGAGAATGGGGCTCTCCTGGCCACAGAAGACTTTGGGGTGAGTGGGATGGGGGAGGAGGCAGCATGGGGACTCTGTCCTCCCATCTGGGACTCTGGCTTTTGTTGTGCTTGAGGTCCCAGGGGTCACTTGGTCCCCAGCCTCAGTGTTGCAAAATGCCCGCAGGACCACCAGGGTGCAGGGCCTTCCTCGGGCAGGTGAGAGCAAGGCCCCTCCCTCCAACCGCCCCAAGCCCCTGCTTTCTTCATCAGAACACACCTACGTCACCCCAGGCCTTCAAGGAGGACAAGGTCTTGCCCATGGTAGAGGAAGTGACCACCCTAGTCAGAGGACATAGAGCTTCCAGGGTTGACAAGGAGAGGGACTCAGGGCTGTCAGGACCCCCAGGGCTGCTGAGCTCAGCGTGACTTCTGGCTGCAGCGGAGGTGAGGGTCCTCCTGGCAGGAGGGGCAGCCTCGGCCAGGGTCCCGGGCTGGGCCACAGGGCAGGGCTGGGGCTCCGGATCAGGTCAGGGCTTGCTGTCCGCATGGGGCCACACAGTGGCAGCCATGGCAGGAAGTGGGGCTCGGCCTCAGAGGGCATGGAGGCAGGAGGCTGGGGTCTGGCCACTATTCCCCGGCAAGACTGGAGAGGCACCCGGGCAGGGGCGCTTGGAAGGCACGGGTAGGAGGGTGCACTCGGTCACCCCTGGACTCCAGGAGGGCGAGGCTGGCTCTGGGGACCTGATGGCTGTGTGGGGCCTTCCTAATGGCCACCCGCCACCTGGGGATTTGGAACTGATCTCCGGGAACTGCCTGGTGCCTGGGAAGGAGCCGAGGGCAGGAGTCTGAGGAGGGACAGCCCTGCCCCCAAGGAACCTCCACCCAGACCTGGAGTGGGTCTGTGGGCCTGTGGTAGGGCGGCCACAGGGACGGCCATGGACCAGGGCTCTAGCGCCCAGCCAGGGAGCAGGCCTGAGGCCTGCGGGGCGTCCAGAGCCCCTGTGCATGGAGGCTGGCCTTCCCAGCTCAGATATAGGCTCTGGCCACACGGCCTGGGTGGACGCAGGAGGGTGGAGTGGCCAGCACACACGGCAGTCCTGCCTGTGCTGTGGGGGACCTGCTCTCACCTTGCCCCCCCTGCCCTGGTGGCCACCAAGAAAGTGGGCAGAGCCCATCCGTCAGGGGGCCCTGCACCATGAGGAATGTTCCACAACGTGAGGCCACGTTGGAAGAGTCTCAGGAGGACCCAGAGGGGCAGGAGGGGGCAGGCGGCCCACGTGGAGCCCTCTGTGGTGCCCCTGATGTGCCCCTTCAGAAGGCTGCACTAGGAGGAGGTCCCACCTGAGGCCGAGAGGGCAACCGGGGCCTTTGGCAGCTTTGTCCACGCATGTCCACGCCTCTGGGGTCAGTGGGCAGGATTCCAGCGCCCCACTGGCCCATTGGACTTGAGGAGGACCTTGCTCCAGAATCGGGCGGCAGGGGTGGGATTCCTGAGGGAGCCCTTGTGACTGTTTTGAGCCCTGGAGGGGCAGGGGGGCAGGTCTGGACCTTGTGGAATGGAGGAGGCACGTGAGTGGACAGGTGCTTTGCTGCGTGGCCTGCCGCATGGGTCCATCTCTTCCTGGGATGGCTACGAGGGGAGGGCTTGTGTCATAGAAAGAAGGGGGATTGCACTGGGCCCGCAGAACCAGGGCTTCTCCAGGAACCCGCTCCCTCCTTCCACGAGGCGCGGGTGGGGTCTTGCTCCTTGGGGCAGTTCTGGAGCCTCGCTGTCCTCTGAGGTGGAGCAGAACCCACAGCGCCCAGGCCTCCGTCCTGCCCTAGAAGCCCTTTGGCTCCTGCCTCATCCCCAGCTGACCTGCGGGCTCTGGCATGACCCTGCCTCTCCTTGCTAAGCCTCTGCCTGTGGCCCACAGCCTCCTCCTCGGGCAGAGGCACAGGCTCCCACACCCCTCACCCACTCCTCGTGGCAGGCTGGTCCTTGTCTGAATGGCCAGCCACTGGGAGAACATGGCCACAGCCTTTTCTGGGTCCCCAGACTTGCTCAGGCCTCAGCGAGGCATTTCCAGAATCCTCTCCATCCTGGCCCCCCGCCCTGCATTCCCTCTGTCCAGCTACAAGCTGCTCACAGCGGGACAGGCAAACCTCAGCCTAACCCCAGATTCCAGGCCCAGGGCTGGCCGCCGGCTGCAGAGATAAATCGAGGAAGTCTCCCCTGACCCTGGCCCAGGCCAGCCCCCTGTGGCGGCAGGCGAGGGAAAGGAGAGACCCCAGAGGCCTGTTTGCTGTCCCAGCTGGGCTCCCGGCATGCCCCTTCCTCTGCCCTGGCTCCAGCCCCATCAGATCTGAGGACATGATTCTGCTCAGACCACGGAGCCTGTCAGGCACTCAGCCGGGGGGAGGAGGGGACTGAGATTGGGACAGACAGCCACTCTTCTGGGAGGGGGAATGTGGCTTCCGACACCCAGGTTCTCAGGGGGCCCTGGGGATAGCGGGGGGCTTCTGGGTGCAGCTCCAGCCCACCTCAGCCTGGCCGAGGGGCTCACCATGACTTGACCCTACCTCGTCTTCCAGAGGAGGGATCTCTGACGGGATGAAGTAGCACCTCCTCTTCCGCAATGACTGAGGACCCCCCAAGAGGGAAGGGGCTCGAGCAGCCTCTGCAGGACCACCTCCAGCTCCCAGCCAGAGCCCATGCTCCTGCGCTGCACGGCTGGCCGGGAAGCTCAGTGGTGCTGGGCTGGACTGGGTGGTGCTGGGTGTGCACAAGAAGGACCCGGCCAGCCCAGGGGTCCTGGCCCTTTCTCCCACCACCTACTCCAATTCCCTGAGAAGTGAGGCCCACGTCTGGTCTTGGGCTTCTCAAAATGGCCTTCTGGCCTATTGGTTTGCCCTAAGACCCTGTAGCCTGGGAGCTGTGTTCTGCCCTGCCGCGAGCTCCCTGTGCATGCCTGCCACGCGGGAAGCGAGGGAGTTCCGGTGCCACCAGGCATGGGGACGGTGGAGGGGTGCGGGCTGCTCTTCACGGCAGCTTCCTGTTGGTGGTGGATCTCGTTGTGGCAGGCCTGCTGTGGTCTTGGGGGGCCTTGGGGGACCAGTCTCCAGGAGGACCCCTCCCTCTCTGGTGGTCCTGGCCCTGGGGCTCATGCACTGAGCAGTGTGGACCCTGACTCTGCCTCCAACTGGTCCTGGTGTAGCACGCTGTGTCCCCCAGATCTTCAGCAGGTGTGAGAGCCAGCCTGGGGCAGGGCCAGTGGGGCTCAGCATCCCAGGCTGCAGCCAGATACTCAGAGTGAGGCCAGATTTGGGGTTCCCTTGGTGCCCTCATGGGACACCTGGAGTCTGGGTGGGCTCAGAAACCGAAGGGCCTCCATCTGCTGGGATGAGGGTCCTCATGTCAGAAGGAGGAAAGGAGGCAGGGGTAGGGGAGCCACCGGGGAGGCTGGCCAGATCTGGAAAGATCTGCCCTCTTCTCAGTCCCCTGGAGAACCTGTGGAGGAAGAAGGGCCCAACCCTGGGGGTACTGGGGAGGGGGCCTGGGGTCACTTCCCAATGGCAACCCCCCCAGAAGCCCCACCTCAGCGGCTAAATGGATGTCATGCTGACCACTGACCTCAAGGGGGCGCAGGAGACAACAAAATATCATCCCGTTGGCCGGGAAGTCCGGCAGTGGCCGAGCCTCCAGGGTTGAGCAGGCTCAGCAGGGCACCCTGTCCCTCCCACACTCCCCTGCAGCCCTGCCCAGGCCCACTGCCACCTCAGCTCCCCGACCCCTGAGCAGCTTCCTGATGAGTGTCCCCGCCCTTGCAGCCACTCTGGCCTCTGGCCTTGGACCTTCTCTCCCCTCCCCTCCTTGCTCTCCTCTCTCCTCCCTGGAGCCCTTCCCCCAGCCCTCCCTCGCCTGACTCCCTGCATCTCCTCTCCCAGGCCTGGGAGGAGATGATCCTAGCCCCCTAGACTAGGCTGGGACTGGACCCCCCCAGGCGGGCAGCCCCGACCAGGCTGTGCTGGGGGGAGGGGTTCCAGGGCCACTGCTCTGCGGTGGAACTGGGTGTGGGAAGCAGGGGCTCACGGCTGGGGCTCAAGGGGCCTTGGGTCCCAGGCAGCAAAGGGTAGCAGGTGGCTTCAGGAGGGAGGCATGGCCACTGCCCAGGAGACTGGGAGGGAGCACCGGGCTGCCTTGGGTGGGGCAGTATGACCAGTGGCAGCCCTCTTCTCCCTTCCAGCCTGGGTGCTGGATTCAGCGTGGAAAGGAACTCTGCTGGTAGTCAAGGGGCGAGGGCTAGGAGGGGACTCAATGCCGAAGTAGCAAAGGTGCTAAGGCAAGAGTTGAAAAGAAAGTCCCCTGCATTTGATGAAGGTCAGGTCCTTCTCCAGGCCCGGGGAGCCATGGAAGGGTGCACAGCATGGGCAGGAGCAACAGGGCAAGCAGGAGGCCATTGGAGGGACTTGCAGGACCAGAGAGGGTCAGCCTGAGGCCTTGGCCAGCCACCCCTACTGCAATCTCGGATTCCCCCATCAGCCACTCCGACCAGCCTCCTCCCCTTCTCAAGAGGCCTGCCCTGAGCAGATGCTTTCCAGTTGTGAACTCTGGTTGGTGGACTCCACCTTGACCGGGCTCCCAGCCTCTGCCCGCCTGGTGCACCGTGAAGCCAGGGGAGGGCAGGGCGCAGCAGAGAGACACGGGCTGAGGGCTCCAGGGTGGGCTCCCGCAGGCCCCGTGCCCCGTCTAGATCAGCAAGCACCTGGGGTCGTGTCCCGTGGCTAGGACAGTGCCCTGCCCCCGCAGGTCCTCCCCTCCTGGCCTCAGTTTCCACGGGCTCTCAGCCTGCCAGGAGGCCTGTCCTGTGACCTCAGCACTGCCAGGAACTGAGAGGTCCCAGACAGCACAGAGTGGCCAGGGAGCAGTGTCCTGGCTATGTGGGGCCCTGGGGTCCTCGGGCCTGGGGTTTACTCTCCTCTGAGTGGCGGATTGGTCAGTGCATCCGGTGTGGCCAGGAGGACTGCAGGCCAGGCCTCCTGTCCTGGCTTCCTGTGGAGAGGGGCCTGGACTGGGGCAAGCAGGAAGCCTGGCAGGAGCTGGGACAAGGGGCCAGGGGCCAGGCAGGGGGCTTGGGCGGGTGGGCAGGAGGGGCACAGTGGCTGGGCGTGCAGACGTGGCAGGCTTCCCTGCTGGCTGCGAGGCCGGGCCAGGAGGCCCACTTCGTGGAAGAGGGATCGAAGTGGCCGTCCCGTTTGTTTCCTCTGACCTTTGCTTCTGCTTGTGCAATGCCCTCTGGCCTTCACCTCTGCCTGGGGGCCACAGCTCACAGGAGCCCCCTGGCACAGTGGCCTGGAGCGCTGGGAGCTCTCTGAGCCCCTCTCTGGGCTGCGTGTGGGGGAGGCCGCAGTGTGGCCATCACCTGCCCATGTCAGTCAGCCCAGCGGGCGGGCGGGGTGGGCAGCGCGGGGGGAGGGCCAGGCCAGGCCTGGTGGATTTCCTTGCCGGCTTAGCTCCTCAGGCCTGGCGCTGGGGCTGGGCCCTGCGAATTTGTGGGCTGGGGGAGGGGTGTGCCCAAGGTCAGGGCCGGGCGGAGACCTGCAGGCCTGTGTGCTGGCACGGTGAAGGAGGGCTGGTGAGGGTCCTCTGTGTGCTAACACCGGCCACTTCAGATTCCCCTCAAATCTGCAAATCTTCATCCTCCTCTGACACGATTTGGCTGATGGAAAACACCCAGAGGCTCTGGGACGAGACCCAAGGTGAGGGTGAGCCCCAGGTGGGGGTGAGGCCCAGGAGGGGGAAGGGAGGCCGCCATGATGGCTCAGGGTCAGGAGTGGTGGGGCCCAGAGACCCCAGAGAGGCCATCTTGGGATAAGGCCTGGAACACTGGGTCATTTGGAAGGTTCTCTTGGGAGGCCACCTGAGGCAGCTCGCCAATCCACAGGCTGCACCAGGGGCTCCTCCTGGGGAAGGGCAGCCTAGAGGCCCCTGGATGCCCTGCAGCTTCCAAGGCCCCAGGTTGAGGTGCAGGAGGCCACTGCCCAGCCCTCAGGGCCTGGCCTGCCTTTCCCTTGGCACCATTGGGCACCCACATCCCTGAGCTGCCCAGTTCCCCTGAGAGATGGCACGTGTGGCCCCCTGAGCAAGTGGGAAACTGAAACCTTCCCTCACTCATGGCCCACAGATGCACCGGTCCTGGGGACAGCATGTGACACACAGTGAGGGCGAAGCCACAGAGGTGGAAAGCTGTGAGAACAGCCAGCCCCAGGAGACACCCAGAAACGCAAGCGAGGCCCTGCTCTGAGACTGGCGGGAGGGTAAGTGAAGCCCACAGCGGCCTCGAGAGCTCTGGTCACTGAGCACTGTCTGCACTGCATGTGTCCCCAGAGCACCGCACGACACGGGGCCCAAGAGGGGACGCACAATGTCTGACCAACATAAGTGTCCTCAGACCCGGAAGGAAGACTGGCTAGTGCAGAGCAGGCCACGGCCACCCAAGTCCACTCTCCACTAGCCACTCCACACACACAACACCCCAGCGACCTCCAGATGAAGGTTTCAAGCTGCACCTCCGCGCCCACGCTCCGCCTCCGCGCCCCACCTCCGCGCCCACGCTCCGCCTCCGC
>JAJEJO010050989.1:0-25772 GCA_020662805.1 Glaucomys volans | reverse complement strand
ACCTCTGCCTCACGCCCATGCGCCACCTCCACACCCACGTTACACCTGCTCTCCCACACTCCACTTCCACACCCACAATCCACGGCCATGCTCCACCTCCATTCCCCACCCTCCATTCCTCACTCTCCATATTCCATCCTCCATGCTTTATACTCCATCCTCCATCCTCTCCACTCCGTTCTCCAGGCTCCACACTCTGTCCTCCATGCTCCAATCAGTCCTCCTTGTCCACACCCCATCCTCAGTGCCCCATGCTCTGTCCTCCAGGTTCCACATTCTCTCCATGCCCCCAACTCCCTCCTTCAGTCTCTACACTCCGTTCTCCCCACTCTATACTTTATTCTCCACGTGCCACCCTCCACCCTCCATACCCAACCCTCTGTCCTACAGGCTTCTCATTTTACCCTCCAGGCTCCACACTTTCCTGCATGCTGCACATTCTTTCATTCCCCACATTTCATTTTCAACTGTGCACTCCGTCCTGAATTACCTGCACTCCATCCTCTGGCTCCACACTTGATTTTCCATGCTCCAAACTCCCTCCTGGAGGCGTGCGTGACACTCTCTCTTCCATGCTCCACATCTCCACATCCAATCTTCAGTCTCTAACCTCCATCCTCCAGGCTCCACACTCCATACTCTTTGCCCCACACTTTGTCCTCCATTCCCCACACTCAGTCTTCCATGATTCACACCCCAAGTTCCATGTTCCACACTCTGGCCTCCAGGTTTCTCACCATCCTCAATGCCCCCTGATCCATCCTTCAGTCAGTCTCTACACTCCACCTTCCATGCTTCATAATACATCACCCATGCTTTACAATTCATCTTTCATCCTCTCTACCCATTCTCCAGGTTCCACACTCCATCCTCCATGCTCCACTTCAGTCCTCTTTGATCCATACTCCAACCTCCATGTCCCACACTCTAGCCTCCAGGCTTCTCACCATCTTCAGTGCTCCACAATCCATCCTTCAGTCTCCACACTCTGTCCTCCATGCTCCACAATCCATCTGCCACAATCTGTCTTCATACCTACACTCCATCCTCCATGCCCCAAATAGTTTCTCCATGATCTACAGGCCGTCCTCCATGTCCCACACTCTTTCCTCTGGATTCCTCACCCTTCTCCATGCTCCATCCTCAGTCTCCACACTGTATCTTCCATGCTTCACACTTCATACTGCAGGATCCACACTCCATCCTTGACGCTACACACTGCATCCTGTCTGCTTCACACTCAGTCTCTAGCTCCACCTCAGTATTCCATGATGCACACTCTATCCTCCATATGGCATGCTCCATTCTTCACTCTCTACACTCCATTCTTCCCACTACACACTTTATTCTCCAGGCCCCACACTCCATCCTCAGTGCCCCACACCCATAATCCAGGCTCCACAATTCAGTCTCCATAGTCCATTGTCCAGGATCCACATTCAGACCTCTAGGCTCCACCCTCCATGCCCAACTCTGTTCTGCAGGTTCCACAATTCATTCTCCCTGTTCACACTGTCCTGCATGCTCCATGCTCTGTCTTCCATTCCCCACACTCCAGTTTCAATCACACTCTATTCTTTAAGCCACACTCCATCTTCCAGGTTCCACACTTCATTCCCAGACTACAAACTCCCTCCTGGAGGCTCCACACTCTGTGCTCGCTGCTCCACATTCTGATCTTCAGTCCCAACACTCCAGCCTCCATGCTCCACACTATCCTTCATGCTTCCCACTCAATCCTGCATGCTTCCCACTCAATCTCTAGGCTTCACATTCCATCCTCCAGGTTCCACACTGTCCTCCATGTCATTTACTCCATCTTTCATGTCCCATACTCTGTCCTCTATGCTCCACCATTCATTCTCCATGATACATACTTTGTCTTTCTTCCTTTCCACTCCATTTTCCAGATTCCACACTCCAACCATTATGCTTCACATTCAGTCCTGCATGATACCCACTCAATCCTCAAGGTCCCACACTCCACTCTTCAGGTTCATACTTCCTCATGCCCCTCACTTCATTCTCTTGGGTTCACACACCTTCCTCATTGCCCCACACCCTGTCCTCCATGCCCCAGACTCTGTTTTAGTCTCCACATTCCATTCTCCTGGCTTCACATTCTGTTCTATATGTCCCACACTCTGTACTCCAGGCCTCACACTATCCTGAACATTGCACGTGGCATTATCCATGTTTTACACACTGTTCTCCAGGTTCCATACCCTCCTCCATGCCCCATACTCCATCCTTCAGTCTCCACAGTTCATCCCCCATGCTTCACAGTCTGTCTGCCATCCTCTCCACTCCATTCTCCATGTGCCACACTATCCTCCATGCCTCATGGTCCATCCTTCAGTGTCCACACTCTGTCCTCCAGGCTCCAAACTCCATCCTCCAAGTCCACACTTTGTTCTTCATGCCTAAACTTTATCCTCTGAACTTCGCACTCCATTTTCCAGGCTCCAAATTCCCTCATGTAGGCTCTCCACTCTGTCCTACAAGCTGTACATTCTATCCTTCAGTCTCCACACTGCACATTCCATTCTCCATGCTCCACACTGTGTTCTCCATGCCTCATGGTCCCTCAGTCTCCACACTTCATCCTCCAGCCTTCACAGTCCATTTTTCAGGCTCCACACACCCTCCCATAAGTTCTCCACCATGTCTTCCTTGCTGCACATTCTGTCCTTCAATCTCCACACTTGATCCTTTACCCCCACACTTTGTCCTTCATGCCCCGCACTTCATAATTTAGGCTCCATACCCAATCTTCCATGCCCAACAATCCATCCTTCAGACTCCACACTCAGTCCTCCAGGTTCCATACTCCATCCTTTTTGCCACACACTATATCCTGCATGCTCCACACTCCATCTTCTATGTCCCAGTTTCTGTCCTTCAGATTTCCCACCCTCCTCCATGACTCTTGCTTCATCCGCCAGGATCCACACTCGATTCTCATTGTCCCACATCCTGCCCTCCATGCCCCACACTCAGGCCTCATGCTGTCCTCTACGCTGCACATGCCATCATCCATGTTACACACTCTGCCCTTCAGGTTTCACACCTTCCTTCATGCCCCATGCTCCATCCTTTAGTCTCCATGTTCCGTCTTCCATGCACCAAAATCCATCCTCCGTCTCCACACTCCATCTTCCTTCCTCTCCACTCAATTCTTCAGGTTCCACATTCCATCCCTCATTCTCCCTACTCCATACTCCATACTCAATGACCCACACTCAGTCCTCCATGCAGCACACGTCCTCCATGCCCCATGCTCCATTCTTCATACTCGACATTCCATCCTCCATGCTCCTCATTTCATCCTCTATGCCCATTACTCCATCCACCAGGATCCATGCTGTCCTCCATGCCCCACATCCTTTCCTTCAGTCTCCATGCTCCATTCTCTTCACCCCACACTTGCTCCGTTATGCCTCACACTTAATACTCTAGGTTTCACACTCCATCTTTCATGCCCCACTCTCTATCCTGCAGGCTCCATAGTTTATTTCTAAGGTCTACAGTCCATCCTCCATGTTCCACACTCAGTCTTCACGTTCCATACTCCATCCTCCATGTCCCACTTTCCATCTCCTGGTTCCATATCCTCCTTCATGCCCCATGCTCCATCCTGCAGTTTCCATACTCCACTCTCTAGGCTTCACACTCTGTGTGGAGTATGTACTGTATACTACAGACAATCTTTCCTCCAAGCTCCATACTCCATCTTCCATTCTCTCCATTCCATCCTCCATTCCCCACAGTCCATCCTCCATGCCCCACACTCCATCCTCTATACCCCGCACTAACCCTTTCATAATCCACATTCTATCCTCCATGCCCAACAATCTGTCCTACATGCTCTAAACTAGATCCACCATAATCTGCACTCAATCCTCCATGTACCAAACTCTGTCCTCCAGATTCCACATCTTCATCCAAGCCTCACACTCCATCCACCATCTTCATACTCCATCCTCTAAGCTCCACACTCCATCTTCCATCCTCTCCACTTCATTCTCCATACACCACACTCCATCCTCCATGTCCCACAGCCATCCTCCAGGGTTCACACTCCATTTTCCATGCTCCATACTTCTTCCTGTAGGTTCCACACTCTGTCCTTCATGCTCCACATTCTGTCCTTCAGTCTCCACAGTGCATCCTCCATGCTCCACATTATATCCTCTAGCCCCACACTCTGTCCTCCATATCCCACATTTTGTAGGCTCCACACTCCATCCTTAATGCTACACACCCCATCCTGCCTGCTTCACATTCAATCTCTAGGCTCCACACTCCATCCTGCATGTTCCACACTCAGCATTCCATGATCCACTCTGCATCCTCAATGTCCCACACTCTGGCCCCCAGGTTTTTCACTGTCCTCAATGCCTCATAATCCATTCTTCAGTCTCCATACTCTACCTTCCATGCTCCACACTCCATATTCCATCCTTTCCACTTTATTCTCCAGGTTCTGCACTCCATCCTCCAGGCTCCACACTACATCCTTCATGCTCCACAAGCCATCTTCCATGCCCCACACGCTATCCTCTATGTCCCAGTCAGTTCTCCAGGTTCCACATCTGCCACTATGTCATATGTTCCATCCTTCAGTCTCAAAATGCCATCCTTTGTTCTCCACACTCCATCCTTCTTGCCCCATACTTCGTTCTCCTTGCTCAACATTTTTTCCTCCATGCTCCACACTATGTCTTCTATGATCCACATTCCATCCTCCATTTCTGACTTTGTCATATTTGCCCCACACTCCATCCTCAATGCACCACACTATGTTCTCCATGCCCCACACTGCATCTACCATTCCACACACATTATTCTCTAGGCTCCACACTCCATCCTCCATGCTGCACACTCCATCCTTCATACTCTCACTCTATGCTCCAGGCTCTGTACTGTTCTTCATTCTCCATTCTCCATTCTCCACATTCTTCATATTCTGTTTATCACACTCCATTCTCTATACACATCATTCTCCACTCTCCTTTCTTCTTACTCTACCATTCTCCATTCCCCATTCTCATATTCTGTTCTGTACATTTTATTATTTTACCCCATGATCTGTACTACATATACCACTGTCCATTAATAATGTACCATAATCCATTATCCATATACCATTATTCATATTTACCTCATTCTCCATACTCCAATGTATTCTCCATACTCCATTTTCCACCATTCATACTCCATTCTTCTTTCTCCATTTTCCTTATGTTATTCAAAAGCTCTATTTTCTGTTTTCCATACTCTGACCTCCATTCCCAATACTCCTTCTCTATTTTCCATGCTCTGTCTTTCATATACCCTACTTCAATCTACATTCTAATCACCATACTGCACACGATAGTCACCATATTTATACTCCACTCTTTCTCAGTACTCTATTCTCCATATTACATTCTCTGTACTTCAAACTTCATTGACCATATTTTAGATTTCACAATCCATATTCTGTTCTTTACATTACATTCTCCATTCTCTTTTCTATCCCTCTTACTCCATTTATCATACACTATTCTCCATTCTGCATTCCAGAACTCATTCCTCATCCTCTATTTTCACAATATATACTCCATTATCTTTTCTTTAACTGTATGCTCCATACTCCTAGTTCTTTGTCTATTTTAAATTTTGCTTGTCCTTACTCCATTCATCTTTTCCATTCTATAGTCTCTATTTCATATCTCTTACTCTATTGTCCATTTTACATACTCCATTCTCCTTTTTATTTTTTACAAACTTTATACTTCAATCTCAGATTCCATATCACACTTCATTCTCTGTTCTATTTCCTCTGTACTATATTCCTTCATACTCCACACTCAATTCCCTATATTTCATTTTCCATTCTCCATGTTTTATACACCATGGTCCTATATAATTCTATATAATCAGTTCTGTGCTCTACTCACCAATCTCCATACTGCGTTATTGATACTCACTTTTAATCCTTCCTTTTCCACTTGCCTACTCCTACTGCATTCTCCTTATCCCTATCCATCTTCCATTTTCCATCATCTACATTCCATTCTTCATAATATTTCTCCATAATCTGTTTTCTATTTTGTACTCCATTTTCCGTTCTTCACTCACCATATCTAGTATTTTGAATGCTATTCTTCATATTTTATGTTCCATTTCCCATCTCCAATTTTTGTAATACAGACACCATGCTTTATCCTCCACTTCATATTTCAAGGTCCATACTTCAATTTCCATTCTCCCTTCTCCATAGTCTAATCCCTATACGCCATGCTCCATTAGTCACACTCCATGTTCCATTTTCCACATTATACTCCATTGTCCACTCACGTTTTGTTATCTGTACTCCATATTCTAAATGCCATATGCTATTCACCATTCTCCATAATTCATTCACCATGTCATTCTTCATTCTACATACCCATGCTCTACACTGTTCTTCCTTCTTTATGCTCCATTGTCATTTCTCTGTGTTCTTCACTCCTACTTCATATTTCAGTCTCCTTTTTCTATACTCCATTTCCACTCTCCATAATACATACTCCATTGTCCATAATTCATCATTCCCCATTCTACAATTCCCCATACTCCATATTC
The DNA here is from genome assembly GCA_020662805.1 of Glaucomys volans. Taxonomy (NCBI): domain Eukaryota; kingdom Metazoa; phylum Chordata; class Mammalia; order Rodentia; family Sciuridae; genus Glaucomys; species Glaucomys volans. Next base: position 19,160 of record JAJEJO010050989.1, on the reverse strand, counting down.
TGTATTCTAGTCTCTGTAATATACTCTCCATTTCCACTTGCCATACTTCCACTGCATTTTCCTTATCCCTATCCATTTTTCATTCTTCATTATCTCCATTCCATTCTTCATAATACATTTTCCATACTCTATTTTCTATTCTCCAAACTTCACACTTTAGTCTCAATTCTTCATACTTCTTGCTCTACATGCCGTTCTTCATACTCTATTTTACTTTCTCCATATTCCCCCTCTTGCCTCCATTCGATTTACTACATATTCTATTCTCTACTCCAAATCCCTAATATAAACTCTGTTTTTAAAATTTTCTATATTCTCTACTCCATGCTGCCTTACACATTCTCTAGTCTTCATTACACATAATTGTTCTCCACATTCCTTTCTTCACATTCTGCACTGTTCTTTACACTTTATTCTCCATACTCCATATTCTACACATCATCCTCATATTCCCATTCCCCATCTCATTTTTCATTTTCCATTTTCCATACTAAATTTCCCATAATTTATTCTCCATATGGTGTGTACAATACTATGTGCATTATTCCATTCTCCATACCCCATTCCTCCTATTCTCCATTCTCCATATATATTATGACTGTTCATTTTCCACATTCTATTCTCCTTTCTCCACACTTCATTCTCTGTCCTCTACTGTACATTTCCTATGCTCCAGTCTCCATATTCAATTTTTCTATTCTCTTTTCTGAAGAACCCATTCCCTGGTCTACATTTCTCATTCTCTATATTCCACACTCCATTGTCCATATACCATATTCTATTCTCCATTCTCTATGCTCTGATGTTCATCTCCATCTCCATATTCCAGTCTCCATATTTGCTACTCCATTACCTTTTGTTGTCCATACTCTATATTTCTTTTTCCATCTTATGTATTCCATTCTTATCCTTCATCCTCCTTTCTTTACTTCCATACTCTGTTTTCCAGTCTCCATACAACATTTTCCACTCTCCAATCTCCATACACCATTCTCCATTTTCTAATCATCATGCTCCATTGTCTATCCTCTGTAATCTCTTATCTATATTCTGTACTCCATTCTCTTTTCTCCATACTGCACACTCCATTGTCTATGTTCTGTACTCTATTATTCATTTTCTATACAACATAATCCATCTCCATACTTCGAACTCCTTTCTCCAGATTCTATACTCCATTCTATAGTCTTCATACTCTGATCTCCATATTCTAAATTCTTCATATTCTATTCTAGCTTCTCTGTTCTGTGCACTCTGTTCTCCATTATCCATTCTGTATATTCCAGTTTCATTAACATTGTCTATATTCTCCATACCCCATATGGAATATTCCATATTCCATTCTCTCATATTTCATTTTCTATACTCTCCATTCTACTTCCTTCATATTCCATACATTCTCCATTCTTTATTAACCATACTCCATTCTCAATTCTTCAAACTCCATACATCATTCTTCATACTGTTTTCCATTCACTATATACCATACTCCATTCTGTACACACTACACTCCATTCATCATATTCAGTACTCCTGTTCATTCTCCATGCTCCATTCACCATTCTCCATACAAAATTCTTCATTTTCCATAATCATACTTCTTATACCATTCTTCATTATCAGTTACCAATATATCAATTTTCTCCACTTTGTTCTCCATACTTCATACTTCATACTTCATACTTCATTCCCTGTATTCCATACTCCATTCTTCATCCTACATACTTCATACTGTTCCCTGTATTACATTCTCCACACCCATAATTAATTCTGCAGTCTATTGTCTACACTCAGTTCTCCTTTCCATAAACCATTTTCCACACATTGTTGTCCATACTCCATACATCCTTCTTTATACACTATGCCACATTCTCCATATTCCATATGCTAAACACCATTCTCTATGCTCCATACACCATGGATACTATTCCTTATTCTATCCCATCCTCCAAATTCCATGCTTCATTCAATATATTCTATGCTTTGTTTTCCATTTTACTTTATCCACACTCTATTCCTATATTATTCACACTCTATAACTTATTTTCCATACTGCATTCTTCATACTTCATAGTCCATGTGCCCTTTTCCACTTCATAAGCCATTCTTCATAATCCATACTTCACTTACCATTCTTCATACACCACATTCCACTCTCCATTCACCAACTTCATATCATTGTCTATATTCTATAATCTATTCTCTGACCTTTATTCTCTTTCATCCATTCTCACTTGCCATGATCCATTATTCACATTCTATTCTGTATTCTCTATTTTCTAACTCCACACTCCATACAACATGCTCATTTTCCATGTCATTCTCCATAGTTCATACTCCATTCTATGCTGTATTATCCATTCTATTTATTCCATGCTCTGTTCTCCATATTATGTCATCTTGTGCCATAATCCATTCTACACACTCTATTCTTCATACTCCATACTCCATTCTCCACACTTACTTTCTGTTATTCATTTAATTCTTATTATTCTATTCACTGTACACCATTCTTCCTCCATTCTCCACATTTATATTTGTATTCTCCATAACTTCATTCTCCATTCTTTCTTCTGTATTGTTCTTTTCCCATTCACCAACATCTATCCTATATTCTCCAGTCCATATTCTATACTCTATTCTCTATGCTTAATACTCCATTCTTTCTTCTCTAGTCCTTACTACATTAACTATATTCTATGTTGAAAATTCCATTATTTATTCAACATGTTCCATTATCCATTCTCCAAAGTGCAAACTTCATATTCTATAACCCACATTCCATATTCTACATTTAATTCTCCCTATTCTATTTTCCATATTCCATACTCCAACTCAGCACTATTCTCCATAAACATTTTTCATACTACATACATTATCTTTCTTATTCCACATTCCATTCACCATTCCATAAACTGCTCTTCATACTCTATTTTTCATATTCGACACTCACTCATTCATTATTTTCTATTCTCTTTACTTAATTTACCATACTCCATTCTATTTTCTAAGTATTGTGTACTTTATATTCCATTATCCATTCTACATGCTTCATTCTCCCTTCCTCATTTCAGAAACTCCAAACTCCGTACTCTATAAACCATATTCCATATTCAAATATTTCATTGCCCATTGAACCTCATTCATGCTGCATTTTCCATTTGCCATTCTCCTACAACATTCTCCACACTCTTGTACCACTCTCTTCATAGGCCATTACCAGTATTTCTTTAGCATACTCCCTATATTCTTGTATTCTATATCACATTTTCCATTTCCATACTCCCTATTGCATACATCATTCACCATATTCTATGTTCCACTTTCAGTCTCCATTCTCTATTTTCCACTCTCCTTACTTAAAGCAACAGATTCCATTTTCCATCTTATATATTACATACACCATGTTCTGTTTCCACTCCATAGTCAGTACTTTATTTTTCATACTTAATTTATCTTTCTTTGTTCTCCATAGTCCTAAATCTACACTCTATTCTTTTCCATATTCTCCATACACTTCTTACTCCATACATCATACTCCATCATACTCCATTGTCAACTTTATTCTCCATAATACATGCTTCATTCACCATATTCTGTATTTGATTTCCTTTTCTACTTTGTCCAAATGCTATTCTCCGTGCTACATTCACCATCCCCCATGTCCAATACTTCATACATTATTCTAATTTTATACTCCTTTCTCCACTGCATTCACCATTCTCCATACTCTTTTTCTGGTAATCTTTTTTTCATTTTCCATATTTAATGCTCATTGTCTGCTGTCTATATTCTACATTTTCTACACTCTTTTTTCCACACTCCATTGTCTATACTCCTGTAGCTATAATGTATATTTCATTCTTCATTCTCCATTCTGAATATGTTCCATTCTCCATGTTCTATATGTCATTTCCCTTACTGCATTCTTCATATTCTCACTCCATTCATCATTCTTCCTTCTCTATACTCTACTCTCCATATCCCATATTCTATTTTACCTGTTATATACCTTATACTCCATTCTGATGCTAAATATACATTCTATTTACTCCAGTATTAATACTCTATTCTACATTTTATATACTCCACACAGTCAGATTCCATTCTCCACTCCATACCTACTCTCTACACTGAATTCTCCATACTCCATTTGTACAGTTATACTCCATTCTCAATATTACATTCTCCAATCCATTCTTTCTTCATACTCTTTTACCATATCTAAACATCATGGGCCATTCTCCATATAACCAGGCTCAGTACTCCATTGTCCATACTCAATATTACATTCACCATTTTCCATCCTTGTTTCTCCTTTCTACATTTTCCATTTTCCATATAATATTTTATACTCCATTCTCCATACTCTACACTTCCTTCTTCATACACCATACATAATATTCCATTTTCCATTTTGTTCTTCATTTTTTATTCTAAGGTTTCCATACTCTTTTCCCTACCCATTGCTGTAAACTATACTCTGAAGTCTTCATGGTTCATATTTCATCAGAGATACCATATGCTCAGTTATCTATATTGCACTCATTCTCCCTTCTCCACATTCCACTCTCCATTCTTACATCCATTCTTCTTACTCTTTCACTATACTTCCTTCTCTATTATCTCCAATCCATACCCCATTATACATTCTCCACACATTATTCATTCATTCCCTATTTGTTTTCTCCATATTCTAAACTCCATATTCTCTACTCCATACTATTATTCATGCAATCTCCATCCTTCACATTCTACACATTATTCTTTATTCCTCACTCTCCAATTCCATACTTTATTCTTCAATCTTAATTTTCCTTTATTCTATCCTCTACTATATTCTCCATATTTTACTATCTATTCTCTACACTCCTTTCTCCATTCTTTACTGCCCACACTCCATACTCAAACCTCTGTGTTCTTTGTCCATTTTCAGTTGTCCATTTTGCATATCTTATGCTTTATTCTCCAAATACCGTACCCATTGTCCATTCTCCCTACTCCAGTCTCTATTCTCTATACTCCTTTCACCACATTCTGTACTTTCTGCTCAGTTTTGCATTCCCCATGCTCCATTCTCCAGTCTCCAGTCTCCATATTCCATTCTCATCCTTGATTCCACATTCTACACTCTCCATGCCACATGCTTCTCACTCTGTAGTCCATACAACATTATCCCTACTCCATTTTCACTTCTCTGTACTTCAAACTGCTCACATTGTGCTCCATTGTCCATTTCATCCCCCATTTTCTATTCTTCACATGTCATTCCTGATAATCCATTTGCCATATTTAGATTTTATTCTTCATACTCTACTATGTCTATTCTTCATAGGCCATTTCCATCCTTCATACTCTTGTCTCTTTTTTCATTCTCCATATTCCATGCATTATTCTCCATTATTGCTTCTCCACACTCCATTCTCCATGTTCCTTACTCTGTAACCCATACTTCATCCTCCATAACATTCTTCATTTTCTTTTATCTGCTCTTCACTCTTCTTTCACCATACTTCTTTCACATTATTGTAATCTTTACCTCTTATCCATCCTTTGTGCTCCACTCTTAATTTTTATAGTCTATTCTGGGTACTACATTCTCCCTTCTCTGTAATCTTACTATATTTTCCACACCCACATTCCATTTTCCATTCTTCATACTCTATTATCCACACTCCACTCACCATACTCCACACTGTGCTCACAATTTCCCATTCTCCATGCTCTATTTTCTACTCTATACACTCTCCCTACTCCATTCTCACTCTTTGTTCTACCTCCTCTCTCCTCCAAACCTCATAGTCCTTACTTCACACTCTGTACTGCATTATCACTAGTCCATCCTTTTTTCCCCTATACCCCATACTCCTCATGCAATGCTTCGTTGTCCACTTCATTCTTTATTCCCCATACTACTTTGTCTATCACTATATGCCATTGACAACTTCCATACTTCATTATTGTCTCTATTTTTCATTCTCTACACTCCACATACTCTTCTCTATACTCCAAATTTTTGTTCACACTTCAATTATCCATGTTCTTTCATTATTCATATTCTGTTTTTCTGCTCTTCAATCTCCTTTCACTATGCTTCATTTGCATTATCTATGACCTGTACCTTTATCCATACTCCATTCATTATTCTCCATTCTTCAGTTCTCTATGTCTTATTTCATTCTTTCTATTCTGTACTCTACTTTTCATTCTCTATTCTCCATAATTCTATGACATTCTCCATATCCACACCCAATTTTCTGCTCTCCATTCTACACTCTTCAAACTCTATACTTTTTTGTCCATATGCTACACTCCATTCTCTATCCTCCTTTATATTTAATCTCTTTTTCACATTCTCCATTGTACAACCCAATACTCTATACCTATTGCCATAATCTATATTCAATTTTCCACATTTTCTATTCCATGTAGCGTTCTCCATTTTCCTATCTTCATACTCGATTCCCCATACTCTGTTAATTACTATTACTGCTCCATCCTCCATTCCTCATTTTCAATGCTTCATTTTCCATTTGTTGTTCTCCACACTTTATACCTCTTTGTATGTTTTCATGCAGTATCCTTAAGTACATAATCCTTATCCACATTCTATACTCCATCTCTCCATTCACTATTCTTGATACTCTATTTTCTGTCCTTCTCCCTTCATTTTTCTTAGCCCATACTCCATTCTCCTGTCTATTCTACATTCTCCGTGCTCCAGTCTCCATTTTTACATAATTATTTTCCATATTCCCTACTCAATTTGTGATTCTCCATTTTCCATACCCCATACTTCATACTCTGTTCTTCATCAATTGCATTCCAAATACCATGCCCTGTTCTTCATACTCCATGGTACGGTCTCCAAACACTACATTACAAACCCTATTCTCCATACCCCATTCACCAAATCTATGCCCCTTTCAAACTCCATTCTCCACTCTATTGTTTAAACTCAGTTCTCCACCCTGTTATTCAATCTCCACACTCCTTTGCTCATTCTCCATACTCTAAATTCTGCATTCCATTATCTATTCTCCATTCTCCACTTTACACAATCGTTTCCATACAACATTCTCCATATTTCATTTAATTCTTTATTCTATAACCCATTCTCCATTATCCCAGTTTCATATTCCAGAATCCTTCCTCCATATACTGTACTCCATTCTTCACACCCATTCTCCTTACTCCTTCACCACACTCAATTCTCCAGTCTTTGGACTCGACACTTAGTACTCCATTCCATCTGCAACATTCCTTTCTTCTTTCTTCATTCCCCACCCTTCATGCTTTTTACATAATACTCCACTTTCTAGTCCATACTTTATTCTCTGCTGCTCATATTCTACACAGCATTATCCACACACTATTCTTCATACCACATTCATCATACTATAATCTCCATACTGAATTCTCTGTAATCCATTCTGTGTTCCATATTCAATACTCTAGTCTCCATCCGTTTTTCTTAAATTCCATTCTTTATTCTCTATAGTCCAAGTTTTTTCTCCACTCTCTAACTTAAATCTCCATATCCCAATCTCCTTTCTCCATACTCCATTCTCTAGGCATCATTATCCATACTTTATATGCTCTATACTCATACTTTTCCTATTGCCATAGTCCATTATTCATATTCCCTTCTCCATTCTTTATTATCAGTACTTCATTTTCCAACCTGCATATTCTGTATTCCACTCTCCATTACATTTTCCCTATTCTACATTCCAGTCTTCAATCTTCATTCTTCATACTGTATTCTCCAACTCCATACTCCACACTCCTCAATTCTCCATTCTCAATACTCCACTTCCTATACACAACCAATCATCTTACTCCATTCTCACTACCTTTCTACAGTCTCCATACCCCATACTCCAAACAACATACTACGTGTCCCATTCTCTGTACTCTATATCAACACAACATACTACATTGTCCATTCCAGTCTCCATACTCTCTACTCCATACTCCGTCCTCCATATTCTATTCACCATAATCATATTTCATTCTCTGTACTCATTTTCACCCCATTATTCATTCTCCATATCCTCTGTTCATTCCCTATACTCTTTTGTCAATATTTTACTTTTTAATCTCCATTTCCTTTTCTCTATAATCTAATATCCAAATTTCATATGTCATATTACATTCTCCATTCTCCTTAAACCATACTTCTCCTCTGCATTCTCCATACTCCATACCCATGCTTCACACACCATAGTCCATTCTCCATGCCATTGTCAAGTCTCCATACTCCATACTTCCCACACCATACTACACTCTCCCTTCCAGTATTCACTCCACACTTCATTCTCTATATTCCACAATACATTCTTCATTCTTCGTTCTCCATACTTCATGCTCTGTTCTCCATTTTCCTACTCTATTCCCTATATTCCATCTTTCTCCATTCTTTATTCTCTGATTCCATACTCTACACATTTTTGTACCGTATTCTATACTCTGTTCATGGTACTCTATTCTCCATTCCCCTTACTTCATTCAATATGCTCTATTCTCCTTTCTCCATACTCCACACTTCACATACCATACTTCATTCTCCCCTTCCAGTCTTCACTCCACACTTCATTCTCTATATTCTATGGTATTCATTCTTCATTCTCCATAGTTCATTCTCCATTCTCCACAGTTCGTTCTACAACTATTCATTCATTCTCAATATTCCATATTCTATTATTCATAGTTCATTCTCCATTCTCATGGTTCATACTCCATTCTGAATATTTCAAGTCCTTTCACCAGTCTTCTATCTCCAATTCTACACTCCATACACCAATATATTTTTTTAAAACTGACTCTCACTATGTTACCAAGACTGGCCCCAAACTCATGATCCTTCTGCCTCAAAGTTCCAAGTAGCTGGGATTATAATACTCCAAAATTTATAAGCAACACTTCATTCTCCATACTCTATTCCACATACCATTCTTCATTTTCTATCTCCATTCTCTATTCTTCACAATCCATTCTCCTCCATTCCACATTCTTCTTTCTCCATTCCTTATTGTCTATACTCCACACACTGTTCTCCCTATTCTATACCTTATGATACATTCTCCATTCACCACACTATTTTCTCCATATCCTGTATTCCATTCTCCATACTCTAATTTCTTTCTCCACTTTGCATATCCCATGCTGTTTACTACATATTTTAATTTACATTCTCCATACACCACACTTCATTTTCCATAGTCTGTCATCATTCTCAATTCTTTATATTCCATACACTGTTCTTCACATTCTGTACTTTATGGTCTATGTTGTATTGTCAATTCCTCATGCTCCAAAACCCAATCTCCATATTTCATGTGCCATTTTCCATTTCTATTCTCCAGCATTTATTTTCCATATTCCACACTACTTGTTTCAAACTCCACTCTTTGTGTTCCAGACTCCATTCTTCACATTTCATTCTCCACACTCCACTCTCCATTCTCCATACCCCACATTTCATATTCCATACTCATACTCCACAATGTACACGAATACATATCCCTTTTAGATGCTCCCTCCTCTTGTTTCTCATTTCTCTGATTTCCAATGTCTCTCTGTATCTTCCTTTTCCACTATTGACTTGGTTTTCCCAGTTCCTTAGTGCACATCTCTCCAGCACATCCCTTTACCCACCAACCTGTCCTCTCCCTCCATGATATCTTTGTCTTTCCCTCAACATTGTTCATAAAATCTCCATGCTCCTTCAAAGGCCACCCATCCATTGTAGAGAAGTTCTAGGCCCTGCAACATTTTCTTATTTAGGATCCTTCAATATGCCAGTAGGCTGACATTTCCTCTGTCTTAAAACAAGTGAACAAATGGAGAATCCCAGCTGACTTCTCACTGCCTCTACTTTCTCTCTTCCCATTCTCTCCTTGTACACCCCCAGCAGGCCTGCTATTTATAACTAACGACATTTCTTACCTCATTCCATCTTTCCCATTGTTCAGGGCAGATTCCTTTTTGCCATGTTTGACTCCCCTCTTTCTCTGACACTCCACATCACATCTGTTGGATTGCAGATATCATGGGAGCGTGCCCCACACACCTCCACCCAACTGAGAAATAAGAAGAGCTCCCGATGAGACTAGAATCATCATTCACTCACCCTCAGACCATCACCTTCCCTACCCTTTTAGAAACTGTCTTAGTTCCAGGATTACATACTGAAGTTCTCAGTGATCCTCCTTCTTCTGCCATGTTCCCCTGAAGTTCACATTCCATGGAGCAAATGGGGTAGAGGGTCCTGTTATAGCGTAAGGTCGACCCGTCTCTCTTCTGCTCAGAGCCTAGCACAGCCTCTTGCCTCACTCAGAGTAAAGGCCCCATATGATCACTATGGCTGACAGAGACCCACAAGTGTCTCTGTCCTCTGACACTCCTAGTTGCACCTTTGTTCAATGTCCATGGAGGATTGGTCCAGGGACCCCTGCAGATACCCGAATTCATGGTGCTCAGTCCCTCATATAAAATGTGGTATTTGCCTGGTCATACACACTTCCCCCTGTATACTTCAGATCATCTCTAGAGTGCCCATACCACCCCCCAAAATGCAAATGCTACTTAAGCAGTTGTGCTGTATTGTTTAGAAGATAATGACAAAGTCCCCCTATGTGCTCAGTATAGAAGTAATTTTTTCCCTGAATAATTGCAGTCTGTTGTTGAGTGTGTCTCAGATGTGGAACTTATGTGCATTAGTTGGTATTGCATTACTATAACCAAATACCTGAGGCAGGTTAACTTTATGAGAAAAAGAGTCGTATTCACCTCACAGTTTTGGAGGCTGAAAGTTCAAAGAGCACAGTGGCAGCTCTAACAAGGGCCCCTGGCAAACAGCAGGACTGTAGGATCACATTGCCTGAAAGGAAACCAGAGAGGCTGGGGTCCTCCAATTCTTTCAAGGTCATGCCCTCAATCACCCAAGGACCTCCCTCCCCATAGGCCCTGCTTCTGTGGGTTCTACACTCTCCTGCGGCCAAGCTGAGGACCAAGCCTCTGACTCGCGACCTCCCACCTCGGCACCGCCGTGTGGAGAGCTGACTGGGTGTGCCTGGTGTACACGTGGGGCTTCGTCATGCACAAGTGGCCCTCGTGATTCCAGGGGCTGAGAAGTCCCGCGGTCTGCCATCTGCAAGTTGGAGACCCAGAGTTCAGTCTGAGCCTGAGGCCTGGAGAGCCAGGGTCTGACCCAAGGGCAGGAGAGGAGGGGGCCCAGCCCAAGCTGGCCAGCAGGCCAAAGGGGGCGGTCCTCCGTCCCTGCCTGTGCTTTCTGCTCTCCTCAGTCCCTCGGTGGAGTGGAGGATGACCACTCACACTGGGCAGGGCCAACTACCTTTCCAAGACCACTGATTCGAATGCTGATGTCACCTAGAAATGTCTGCTCCGACCTACCCAGAGGCAGCGCTCAGCCTGGGCGCACCCGCCTCCAGGCCGACAGGCATTCGCCACCACACCGGGCCCGGGACTGGTGGGGGAGTTCCCACTGAGCCCCGGGTGCAACGTGGCTTCTCGCTTCCTTGGCCTCCTTCCCACTTTCCAGGTGCGGCCTGGTGGAGGTGTGATCGGCTTGCAACGTCCGCAGACACTTGACATGTGCACTTGGGTCCATTCTGGCTCCTGCCAGACCCGCCCAAGTGCACATCCCAGCAACCATGCCAGTCAGGATGAGGGGAGGCCCCTGCCCTACAGCTCCCTCTGCTACCGTGGCCTTGCCCACCTCAGCCCACAGGCTTCCCTTGGCCGTCTCCTAAGTGGACCACACAGTGGACCTTTTCGTTTTCCGCTGGCTTGTTTCATTCAGAAAATTATTTTGAGATTCGTCCGTGTTGGGTTGGATCCAGAATCCAGCCCTTTTTAAAGTCCCTGATTAGTCTCTGGTGTGTAGCTAGACCCCGTCTATTTCTACCTGTTTATTGAGGTGTTCTCAGTCTTTATCATTCATAAAGGTTCTATGAACACTTGTGTGAAAGCCTTGGCATGACGTGATTTTCTTGTTCTCTTGGGTAAATACGTCGGCGTGGAATGGCCGGGACACGGGGTGGGTGTTGGTTCAACTGGCTAAGAAACCACCGAGTGTTTTCCCGGAGCGGTTGAACCACATGCCGCTTGGAGTGTGAGAATCCCAGTTCCTTCCGCTGCCCACCAGCACCAGCCTCGGCTGACCTTTGAGCGATTGTTTCCCAGATTCTGTTGAGGGTCCTTTCCCGTCCTCGTCTGCCAGCAGCGAGTCCCCTTTGGTAGAGTGTCCATCCGCTGGTTTGCTGTTTGCAAGTGGGCTGTGGTTTTCTTGCTTTGTGTGGCTCTTCGTGTCCTCTACCAGATTGAAGATCTGCCAATCTGTGGCTCAGACTCTCATTCTCTTAACTTCATTTTGTGGAGCAAAAGCTTGTTGTTGTTGTTGTTTGGGGATAAACCCCGGGGCCTCGGGTCCACGCTCATGTGTTTTTATTTTGGAAGTGAGTCTGGCTCAGTTGCGGAGGCCGGCTTTGAACTGGGGTCCTCCTGCCTCAGTCGCTGGGATTACAGGTATGGCCACCACGGTCTTTAATTTTGATGAAGGCCAAGTTATCTTCTGGCCTTGTTGGATTGTAAATTCAGGGCTATATCTAAGGAGCATCTGCTTAACTCAGGGTCACATTTTTTTTTTATGTCTTCTAGGAATTTCGCGGTTTGGGGTCTCACACTTGGGTCTGTGGGCCATTTTGATCACACTTCACACCAGGTTTGCCGCAGGGCCTGAGGATAGGTGTGCCCAGTCTGCGCCCCTAACCCACCCCGCGGGCCGTCTCCCTGTGAGCTCATTCAGGAGACCCCTGTGCACAGCTCGCCTCTGTGCCTTCTGCAAGAATGAGTCACCACTCCCACATCCTGGGCCCACGGCCTGTGTCACTGACCTGTTCGTCCACCTTTGCTGACGCTGCCCTTAGTAATTCTTGACCTGTGGCTTTGGCCTGTTTCCCGCGTCGGCAGCGATTCGACTTTGGCAGGACTTGAGCCTTCTGGGCGAATCTTGGAACTGGTGCGTTGAATTCTACATCAAGACCTGCGGCTCGTATCCAGACTGTGCTAATCTGTGCATCCGTCTGAGGAGAAACCCACATCTAAACATCTGAATACCCAGCACACAGAAAGGCGTGTCCGTCCCTGCTGCCGAGGTCCTCTTCTTGGTGAGGACGGTGACCAGGCCTTTCTCATCTCTGGTGGGTGATCCCAAAGTTTTTCATAGTCTCAGTGACGCAATAAATGTCACTTTTCTCTTGGTTCTGATTGTTCAGTGCTAATATTTATCTGTTTTGTTTAAATTGTTGGACTGGTTGGTTTAAAGGTGTTCATAATATTCCCCTGTGATCCCTTTAATGTCTCTAGAATCTGCGATTCTGTCACCTCCCTCTCTTGTTTCTGACATTTGGAACTTTTTTATCTGTCCCTGTCCTGATCATTCTGCCTAGATGTTTGTCAATTTTATTGATCTCACCAAGAAACCAGTTTTACTTCCATCAATCCTCTGTTTTTCTGTTTTCTACTTTATTAACTTCCACTGTAGTAACGCTGTTCCTCCTTGGGTTTCTTGGGTCTCCCTTCCCCGACTTCTTGTGGTGAGAAACTGGGGTCGCTGATATGAGGCCTTTCTTGTTTTATAACATATATGTTTCCTGCTATGAATTTCCCTCTGTTGACGGTTTGGCAGCATTCCACAAATTCAGGTATGCTGAGTTTTCGTTTCCATTCGGTTCAGAGTGCTTTCCACTTTCCTTTGAGTTCTCCCTTTGGTCAGTGTGCTATTCTGAAGTCTAGTATTTAGTGTCTGTGAATTTTCCAGTATTCTGCCGGCACTGATTTCTAATTTTAGTCCATTGTGACCAAAGACTAGTTTTGATATGATTTGAATCCTCCACTTGTTAGGACTGGTTTTATGACCCAGAGTGTGTTCTGTCCTGGCGAATGTCCCACAGGCTCAAGGAAAACCTGTCTTCTGCTGTGACGGGAGAGGGCGCTGAAGTCTGGCTGCCCTATGCCTGTGTCCTCTCTCCCTGCAGTCCTGCACACGGGGAAGCTGGCCATGTTCCTGGGCATGTCCTCCCAACGAGCTCTCGTGGAACGTCCTCACCCTGAGGAACGCTCTTTGCTCTGAAACCTCCTCCATCTGAGTTTAGGAAATCCACTCCAGCTCTCTTTGGACTGGCGTTAGCGTGGCGCGTCGTCTTCTGTTCTTTTTCCTTTAACCTATTTGCGTCTTTCTATTTAAAGTGCCTTTTTGTCTGGTAGGCAGCACGTAGCTGGGTCCCATGCCTTGAGTCCCATGCCTTGCTCTCTGACCCACTTGGAGGATCTCTGTGTCTGGCGAGGGAGGGTGTGCGGGCCATCTACAGCTCATGTGCTCGTTGACATTGTTGGGTTTAGGTCTCCATCACTTTCCAGGTTCGTTCTTTGTTCTTCTCCCGCCTCCTCTGCCTTCTGGGTGGGCTGAGTGTTTTGTGCTTCGTGTTACCTCTGTCGTTGTGGCACCAGCTGGAGCTTCTTGTTTGGTCATTTGGGTACTTGCTTTAGGGTTGGTAGCATACCCTCTTCGACCTTCGAGAACCTCCCGGCAGCCCCTCCGCGTTCCCTTGGCTGTTGGGCACACCCCCGGCGTTTCTTTCCCACGTTCCGCCCTTCCCTCCCGTAATAGCATGGCTCCTAACGGTTTTGTCCCGCAGTCTGCTTCTCTTAAGGAGGGTCAAGGAATGAGTAAACATTCCAGGCGCTGCCCCGCGTGGTCACCCTTGCTCTGGGGCTGCTTGGTTTCTTCACCTCCTGTCTGGGGGTGCACTGAGTCTTTTGGGCTAGGGGTTCACAGTTTTCGTCAGGTTTGAAAAAGGTTTCCGGCTGTGATTTCTGCAATGTTTCCCTTCTCCCACACGAATGTGTCTCTCCCTCCGGAACGAGAGGCCGCTCCAGGGAGCCTCAGCCCCAGGGCAGCCTTCATGCACGCCCCTGCCTGCCTCCAAGCTCGCCAATGTCCTCTCAAGTTCACCTGTCCTCTGTCGATGTCATTTCCTTCTCCTTCTCCTTCTTCTTCATGCCAGGGATTGAGCCCAGGGGTGCTTCACCCCTGAGCCACATCCCTAGTTCTATTTTTAATATTTTATTTAGAGACAGGGTCTTGCTGACTTGCTTAGGGCCTCACTAAGTTGCTGAGGCTGGCTTTGAACTCATGATCCTCCTGCCTCAGCCTCCTGACTATCCTCTGAATTCTTCACCTCGGATATTGTAGTTTTCACCTCTAGAAGTTTTGTGCCTTTAAAGAACTCTTTTCCACGTTGCCAACCTTTTGTGACCCTGTGACACGGCCCTAAACTCTTCAACCATGTTTTATTTAACTCTCGCCGAGATGTCATCCTCTGTCAGTTTTGATCAGTTCTCAACTTGGCTGCATTTCTCTGCTGCTTCTTGCTTGGTAGTCCTTGGTTTGCGGCCAGAAGTAGTGGACGTCACTGCTGGGTGTCGGACACTCCGTATTCCTGCGAGTCTCTTGAGCTTTGTTCTGGGCACAGCTGGGACCATCTTGGAAGGGGTCTGACCCTTTCGGGTCTTCCTGTAGGACTTGTCTGAGGGCCTCAGGGATGCTGAGGCCACATGCAGACTCCCTGGAAGGAAACCCAGAGGACAGCAGAACCTGCACTCCGGAGGTCCAGCCACAGTGGCAGGAGAGCAGGACACAGGCAGGGCCCCGTGAACGCTACCCTGAGGAGATGGCCTGCGGCAGGAGAGGCACAGAGGTCCTGTGAGCCTAGGCCATGGTGAGCGGATGAGGCACTGACTGAGTGAGGCTGGTGTGAGACCAGAGGGGGTCCCTCTAGGGTGGGCCTGACCCTGTGTCTCTGGGTGGCTTCTCCTTCTCACTGGGTGTGCACGAGAGCACAGGTCTGGACACCCAGGACACTGGACAGACGAGCATCTGGGCTTTGAAGGACCATGGTGTGGTGGACACTGCCCGACTCAGGGGCGACTGGGCCCTGCAACTATGGCTCCCCTGCCTCTCCCAGAAGGCACCTGGGTGGGGCCCTGCCAGGGAACCAGAAGAGGGAGCTCAGGGAGCCGCAGCGTGGCTGGCGGTTAAGCTGCCAAGGCCCCCACACTCCCCGGGCTCTCTGACCCCTGAGAAGACCTGAATCCTCTGTGGCCTTGGACCTGGTGTGGCCCCCTGAGGTCAGGCCCCGCAGAGACTGGGCCCCAGATCTTGGGGCAGGACCAAGCAGACCAACCAGAGGCAGAAGTCTCCCCGTGGACCTCTGGGAGCACAGGAGAACTCCCGCGCCCGGCCAGCCTCCCCCAGGTGAGAGCAGTGGAACCGGATGGACCTTCCGGAATGGGCCTGCTCTCCTCCTGAGGCTAGCCAGGCTTAGGTCTCAGGGTCCCACCCAGGGCCTTGGACGGCGGCTCCTGCCCATGTGCAGGGGCTTCTGTGTTTGGGGCGCTGTCCACTGCAGTCATGCCTTTCCAGGGTCTAGGGAAGGGGACCGCTGTGGGGAAGAAGGAGACTCTGCCACGTCCCTTGGCCGCACACATGAACGGCAGCAGGGATGAGGCCAGCTGCAGCCATGGAGTCTGGGCTCAGCGCAAATATTGTCCTAAGCCAGTTCTGGGGTGCGCCTGGTCTAGTTGTGTGTGTGTGTGTGTGTGTGTGTGTTTTCTTTGGGAGCCTCTGCGTGGACTGTGGCTGTCGGCCAGCACTCACAGAGGGACGCAGTGGCTGGGTGTCCATGCCTGCACCTCACATCTGGCTCTGGTTTACATCTGGGGCTGTCCATCTGCTGTGAGCTTGTCCTGATCAAGTGGGCAGGTGTCCCTCTGAAGGCCCCTGAGGTCCAGCTGGGGGCTGAGTCCAGATGGACTAGTGGGTCTTGCGAACCTCACACTGGCCACTGTTGTCAGCCATGGCCATTTGTTCTTGGCTTGTTGTCCTCTATGACCTACGGGGTTGGCCACCAGGCCTGAACTGTCCTGGGCAAGGCTGTGGGAAGGTGAGTTCTAGGGAGAGGCAGAAGAGCAGGCCATTTCCTCCGGGCACCTGGCTCCCCATAGGGCCAAATTGGTCCCCAACCAGCCAACGTCAGGGCAGGAGGGCAGGAGCTGGGAAGGACCACATGACTCCACTGGACTCATGCCATTCCCTGGGGTGCAGGACAGGATCCATCGGGGATGGGGTGAGCCCGTCCCCACTCTCCTGATGCACAGCCGAGGACTCAGCACACCTGGTCACTTGGGGGTGGCCAGACAGAAGTGCGGCAGAAGTTTTGTCCGATTTCCGCCCCCACAATGGGAGGGGCCAGGGCAGGGCCACTGCAGGCAGCAGATTTCAGAAACTCCTTGGACGGAAGGACCTGCCCAGAGCCCCTGCTCTCAGGAGACACGGAGGCTCCTGCTGGGAGGATCAGGTGGAGACCAGCCAGGTGTGCGGTGGGGCCTCCAGGGAGTGCTGGGGTCCAGAATGTCCTCGGCCCCCAGGGCTGGGCACCTGGTGTACTGAGGCCCAGCCACATGCCAGGAGCTGCTGTGATCTTTCCTGCGCCCCCGCCCCACCCCGGGAAGGGCCGCGGTGCTCGGATGGTGCTTGCTGGTGGACGGCTGGGTGCCGCTCGGCTCCTCGGCCCGGGCAGCCTCTGGTGGGCGCCTCCCTGGAGGTGAGGAGGCTCCAGCTCTCGCCCTCGCTGGTGTGTGGTCTCTCCCAAAACAGAACCTCCTAGAAAGTCGGGGTTTCTCCCTGGGGGGTCAGTAGGCCCTTGCCTCCTCTTGCAGGACCCTCCCTCCAAGGCCCCTGGCCCACCACACACCTGGCTGGAGGCTCCAGGTTCTGCCTGGTCCCTGCCAACATCTGGCCCCCGGGGGCCTCTTGGGCCCCACTTTTGCGGCAGTGGCAGGGACTCCCCGGGGGCTCAGGCATCACCCCGCTAGGTGCACGCACCTGCTCTTACGCCACCGCTCCCAGGGGGTGTCTGTCGTGCATCGAGGCCAGAGCAGGGCCCAGCAGCACAGGGTGGGCAGCAGGGGCTCTGTACACTTGACCCAGGCCACAGTGGACAGCAGGTGTGGCCGCTGGGACTGACCAGGGCTGTGGGGTTCAGGGGCACAGCCTGCAGGGCAGCCAAGCTCAGGAAGGGGAAGGCAGGAGGGCTCGGGGCCAGGAGAGAGGGAGGGTGCTGTCACCTTCCTTGCCTGTGCCAAGAGGCAGGGCCACCTGCTCCTGCTCTCCCCAAGGGCCTCGAATGGGAGAGGGGCAAGGGACGGGGGAAGAGGTGGCCACTCGCACTGCAGCCCTGTGGAGGCAGACGGCCACTGTGGGCCAGAGGTCCTGCTGGAAATGGAAGAACGGATCCAGCCCAGAAAAGCAGGCGGCCGGCCGCCGAGGCTCGAACCCCTGGCTGGAGAGCGAGGCCTCCCGTCCTGCCCTCCAGGACAAAGGCCTTGTGTTTCTAGGGGAGAAATTGAATCAGCACTGATGCTACATCAGGGAAGAGCGAACTGGTCCCCAATCCACGGGGACCTGCAGGGTGGCCTGCCCGGGCTCCAGCCGGGCTCAGCTCTGGCTCCGAGGGGCTGTGTTCTTCCTGGTGGTGGTCAGGGCTCTGGTCCCTCCCTAGGTGGAACTGCATGTCCCCAAGGTCCATGGCAGGGCTCAGGGGCCTTCGAGGCCTCACAGTGCAGGCTGCTCGCCCCAGTCGCCACTCCAGGCCCCCGTGCGAGGTTGCGGCAGACTCCTCTGAGCTTGCTCTACCTGAACCTGAAGGCCTCAGACCCAGGAGGTCACTTGAATGTGGGGAACCCCCTGTTTCAAGGGAAACTCAAGGGGAGCAACGTCGGGACCTGAGCAGGAATCCCTGTGCCCGTCACCTGATGGTGACCCCCAGTCCCACCCCTGAGCTCTCCCAGGCAGGGCTTTACTGATCGGCCGTGTTTTCCGTGGTGGTTTGTTGTTACCAGAAATTGAGACCAGGGGTGAAGGAGCCCTGAGTCCCCCGCTCCGATTATTTTTTATTTTGAGACAGGGTCTCACTAAGCTGCTTAGAGCCTTGCTGTCGCCGAGATGGGCTTTCATTTGTGATCCTCCTGCCTCAGCCTCCACAGTTGGGGGATTATGGGTGTATAGCACCCCA
>JAJEJO010050988.1:12923-24311 GCA_020662805.1 Glaucomys volans | reverse complement strand
TAATAGACCCTTTGCATTAGCAGCTGGGCGTTGGTACTGAGGGTTTCAACCTGCGCGAATCGTTACCTGAAATGCAGAATCGTATCTCATTCGCTGCAGGAGTTTGCAAGTTAACGAAAGCAAATAAGAGCTCCTGATTAAAATGCAAAATGAATAAACTGTACTATCTGCAGGGTAGGTTAATCTTTGGGCATTTAAACAGTTTATTTGAGATGCTCGACCTCATTACACCGAAGAACGCTTTCAAATACACTAAGATCTGGACGTTTTTTAAATAAGGTTCGAAATATCCTTTCTAAAAAATTTTTGCATATTCCAAGAGGCTGTGACTGGATCTAAATTTGCACATATTAATACAACAGATCATTAATATATATGTGAATTATTTTTGCACATTGATACACAATATGCAAAATGTGGGTGCATTATGTAGATTCAGGACCCTTGACCTATTAAATTCTATATTATGGAATTGACGGCAAAGAAATGGAAAATAGACTTGGAAAGGAAAATATTCTATGCACAGGGCGGCTGTTTGCAGGCTCAGAAAAGTTGAACGAACATTTAGCAACGCTGTCAGTTGCGATGCTGAGACTCTTGAGTGAATTAGCAATAGAACGGTCTTGATTGACAGATGCTGGGAGACCCTGTATTCTACCTTGGCGATTTGCAAATGGGGAATGCGTGGCTCTTACCTGCCCGTTAGAACCGTCATGGAGCCGAAAAGGACTTCTCTGAGATGCGGGCTGTGCACTCAATAAATTGGGGAACCCTGAAGTCATTCAAATGCAATCGGAGTCTACAGATTTCCAAGCAAGAGGACCTTTGCAGATGTTTTGATCTCTGATTAAAAAAAAAAAAAAAAGACAGGAAGTATTTTACCCACAAATTGGACCTGCGAGAAATGTTTTTTGCCTTGATATGATTCTACTCTCACCCAATTGCCTCGATTCTTAGGTATAAGCCACAGATTCCACCAAATCTCGATAGGTTTAAATCTGTCTCTAGGAGTTTGTCCTCCACTTAGATCTTTTAGAAGATTGCAGAGGAGGTTCTGCTTTAGTGCTTGCACCTTGGAGCTCAGTTGTTGGACCAAATTAAGGGTTTTTATTTGGGGGGAGGGTGGCACTAGGATTGAACTCAGGGGCACTCGACCCCTGAGCCACCTCCCCAGCCCTATTTTGTATTTTATTTAGAAACAGGGTCTCACTGAGTTGCTTAGGGCCTCGCTTTGGTTGAGGCTGGCTTTGAACTCACAATCCTCCTGCCTCCGCCTCCCGAGTTGCTGGAATTACAGACATGTGGGCCACGCCCAAGTGGATTAAGTTTTTGAGCTCACAGTTCTGGTTGGTAAAATGTCTAAAGTGACGAAATTGTGTTGGTATTTGGGGACCCAGCCCTGGTGGTGATACTTATTAACTCTCATTTTAATTCACGCAATAGGTATTGATTAACCAATCCATCCATCCATCCATCCATCAATCTTGTAACAAAAATAAGTAAAAGAAGGATCACGTCACAACCTCAAACACTACGCTACAAGATAAAGCAGTATCAAAAACCAGAGTTTCACTGGGCTTGGTAGCACACGCTTGTAATGCCGGTGGCTTGGGAGGCTAAGTCAGGAGGATTGCAAGTTGGAGTCCAGCCTCAGCAATTTATTGATGTCCTAAGCAACTTAGAGAGAACCTGTCTCAAAATGAAAAATAGAAAGGGTTGGGGATGTGGTTCCATGGTTGAGTGGCCCTGGGTTTAAAAATAATAATAATAATAATAATAATAATAATAATAATAATAATAATAAATTTTAAAAAATTAAATTTTACGAATCCACATTTTTCCTTTCTACAATAAAACAAAAATGAGCCAAAGCACACAAAAGAGACAGAAAAAATTGCTGCATAGCAATTGCCTAAGTTGATGTTAGAAAATTGTGAATACAAAAATAAAAATCAATTTTGCATTATTTTGAAGCTGAGCACACACGGTGATTCCTCTCTCAACACAGGTAATGATTGGAGAGACGGCGTTATTTTAAGCAATTTTAAGGAAATTATTTTAAGTATTTATGGTGTAATATATATTTATGGTATATGTATATTTATGGTATATGGATGGTATTTTTATACAAATATACTCATGCATACATATTCATGGTATATATATTTATGGGATCATATGTTTATAGTGTGTGTACGTATTTATGTCATATATATTCATGGTACATATATGGTATATTTATATATAACATACTAATGGTATATATATATATTTTGAGGTGTGTATGTATATTTATGCTATACATAAGGAGTATATGCATATATATTTATGGTGTATATATGTATATTTATGTTATTATATATTCATGGTGTATATGTATATTTGTGGTGTATATATATATATTTATGGTCTATGCATGTATTTATGGTATATATATTTGTGGTATATATGTCATGGTGCATACATACGTATACTAATGGCATATGTGTATACACATGGTATACATACACGCACACACACACACACCTCATGCACTTCACCTCCTTCCTCTCTGTGGACTTGGACACAGGGCTCTGGTTCAGGGCTTGCTAAAGGGATGTGTGCACCTGGAGGGACGTGTGCACCTGGAGGGATCCGTGCACCTGGAGGGATGTGTGCACCTGGAGGGACGTGTGCACCTGGAGGGACGTGTGCACCTGGAGGGATGTGTGCACCGGGAGGGACGTGTGCAGCTGGAGGGATGTGTGCAGCTGGAGGGACGTGTGCACCTGGAGGGATGTGTGCACCTGGAGGGACGTGTGCACCTGGAGGGATGTGTGCACCTGGAGGGACGTGTGCACCTGGAGGGATCTGTGCACCTGGAGGGACGTGTGCACCTGGAGGGACGTGTGCACCTGGAGGGATCTGTGCACCTGGAGGGACGTGTGCGCCTGGAGGGACGTGTGCGCCTGGAGGGACGTGTGTGCACCTGGAGGGATCTGTGCGCCTGGAGGGATCTGTGCACCTGGAGGGACGTGTGCACCTGGAGGGACGTGTGCACCTGGAGGGATGTATGCACCTGGAGGGACGTGTGCACCTGGAGGGATGTGTGCACCTGGAGGATGCTCCTTACCTGGAGGATTTTCCTCACCTGGAGGATGCTCTGCTCCTAGACATAGACCCTTCCCAGCCCGGCATCGCAGGTGCCGCCCCTGAAGCCTGCAAGTTGCTGCCTTTGCTCTTCTTTCTTTTCTTCTGGCTGTGATTTTTAACCCACTCCTAAGGAACGAAGGCCGTCCACAGGAAGGAAAGGTGTTCCTGGGACATTGCAGGTGGCCTCGATTCCTCGCTCGCCTTGTCACACACATGCTCTTAAAGAATTATGTTTCTAATTAGAACTAGTTAAACATGAAGAAAATAAAAATACAGTTAATGAAGCTTGCAGAGAAAAAAAAATTATGTTTCTAAGCCGCTCTCTTATTTTGGGAGGATTTATGCAGGAATCCTTGGGGAATATCTGAAATCACAATTTTAAATATATTAAAAAAAAAGCAACAGGGCCACCTGAAGAAGCTTCAGCAGGCGACCACGCCGTCCACCCTCCCATTACGGAGAGACTGGCATCTCAAGCTGAGGTGCTGGATTTCCTCTGTGGCCTGGGCTCCAGAGTTTTTCTAGAAGATTCCTGATCATCAGACTCTGGACGAGCAGAATCGAGATGCATGCTTACCTGGGGTGATTGACAGTTTGGACGGGGCTCCTGGTACTCCCCGAATTTGAACTTTGATCAGTGCTTTCCGCAGCCTTGTTGTGAAATCGGGAGACAGGAACGTGCTCTCCCCGAAGCCTGATTTCTCAGACAGGTGGTTGTCAGTCCAAGGTGCCGCAGGCTGCAAGGACAGGAGGCCCCTGGTCAGGACCAAGTCCAGCCTTTCTGGAGGTGGGGGTTAAGTTTGGCTTCCATGCAACAATTTTGCAAAATCCCAGCGGTCCCCATCCGGATGCAGGTTGCTTTCTCATTTCTGAGTTCAGCTTCTGTCTTGGACACACCCGCTTCTCCCCCTGCGAAGGTGGATGGAAGGCGGAGGCTGGAGGACCTCCTCTTTGGAGGCTTCTTTGCCTCATTCTGACTCCACAGATGGTCCCATCAATAGCTATGAATATTGGAAATGGAGCAGTTACACATTTCTTGGTTGTTTTTCTCCCCATACCAGGTGCGCCGGGTTTGGTGAAAACATGCAGAGAGAAAAGTGAAAATTCGTTTTATTGGAAGGAAAAGGCTGTAACCGTGGTCTCCTTTCTGCTTTGAATACAGCCCTAACTGCTGGGCGACGGTGACTGATGTTTAACATGCACCTGTCTCTTTCTCCTCCTCTCTCCCTGCTCCTGCTGATCTCTCCCCTCCCTAGTCCCAGGAAACAGGTCACCTTCCTCTGAATCCTGGGCAGAGCATCTGTCCCTGAGCTCACACCCAGCAGAGGAAGGGAGTTGTCCAGACTTTGGGGAAGGCACAGAAGATCCCAGCAGGGACCCTCTCCCAAGGTAACAAGTGGATTCCATCAGAGAACATCCTTTAAAAGCCCCCTGTTCCCCTGATGGGCAGAATCACAGCCTTGGGGACAGGATCCCAGTGCTTCTCCTCTGCTAGGAAAGGGATCAACCTTCATCTTGTTCAAAGGCGGGAATTCACTAAGGTCATAAAACGAGAGTCCTTGCTTGAAGGTCAAAAGAGAGACCAGAGGGGACGCCTGGGGACACGCCCAGGGCCTGCCCCTCGCCCTGGGACTGCAGACCCCACCCCAGGACTCTGTGTGCAAGGCCCCTGGCAGATGCACATCCCGGATCTTGCATCTCTAGAACCAGGAGCCCAAGGAGCATCTTCCAACCTTAGGAGGCAGCCATCTGCAGCAGAGAGGAGGAAGGAGGCTCCGCTGCATCCTTGCAATTAGTCAAACCCTGTCTCGGGGAGTCAGGGAGCCTCGAGGCCCTGAATGGGGGAGGGGGATGCAGAGAAGGACCAGGACAGACTCCTGAAAACCCCCCTCTGACGGACAAGCCCTTGCAAGAGGCCAGCCCAGCACGAGAACGAGCAGACCTCCCTCAGCCTCCGTCCCGTCTCTTAACAGAAAGCACAGCTTTCAGATCCTGTCAGAGGCCCCCAGGGGAAGTGGGCCTCCCTCCCCCTCAAAGCCACCTCAGCCCCAATCACCATGGCGACCCCACAGGAGAGCCTCACCCAGGAATGTGGCCGGGGCTATTCAAAGGGTAATGAAGTGATTGGGTTGCAGGAAATGGGGGCAGACACAGCCAGCCTCTGTTTTCCTAAAACCTCCCACTCTGGGCTCCGCTCCACCCTCAGGGGTCCACGCAGCTTCTAGGCTGTCCGTCAAAAGTCAGGAATGGACCTGGGCGGGGCTCTCTGGAAACTTCCCTGGGACCCCAATGAAACTGGGTGCAGGAGAGGCCTGCTGTCCCCTCCTCTCTGCGAGGACCCCTCTCTCCCTGAGAGTGTCCCCTTCCCCTTTGCAACTCTGCACTGAGCTCCTGCCTGTCACTCTGAGTGACAGGTCTGGAATCTGTCTGACTTGATCCCAAGAAGCAGCAACTTCTTAACAGGCCCCGTGTTCTGTGAAAGTGTGAAGCAGGAGATGGATTTCGAAGTGTGCACTTCACAAGGACGTCATTTAAATTCTGCATTTGTTGATGGGCTCAAATTAGTCGTGCAGGGGGTAAAATGCACTCTGACACATGGTTTGCAGAGGGAGGTATGTTCTCTTTTTTCTGGTTTTGCATGATGTGCAATCTCACCACTCATGCAGCCACACATGCACATGAAGTCATGATGTCTGTTTCCTCTACTGTCCTTCCTACTCCATGCCCTTCCCTCCCTTCACTCCCCTCTACCTAATATAAAGCACCTCTATTCTTCCCTATCTCCTTATTGTGAATTAGCTTCCACACATCAGAGAAAACACTCAGCCTTTGGTTTTTTGGGATTGCCTTATTTCACTTAGCATGATATTCTCCAGCTCCATCCATTTACCACCAAATGCCATCATTTCGTTCTTCTTCATGGCTGAGTAATATTCCATTGTGTATATACCACATTTTCTTTATCCATCCATCTGTTGAAGGGCACCTAGGTTGGTTCCATAGCTTAGCTACTGTGAGTTGAGCTGCTATAAACACTGATGTGGCTGTGTCACTGTAGGGTGCTGATTTTAAGTCCTTTGGGTATAAACCGAGGAGTGGGATAGCTGGGTCAGATGGTGGGTCCATTCCAAGTTTCCTGAGGAATCTCCACACTGCTTTCCAGAGTGGCTGCACCATTTTGCATTCCCACCAGCAATGCATGAGTGGACCTTTTCCCCACATCCTCGCCAACACTTATTGTTGCCTGTGCTCTTGATCATCGCCATTCTGACTGGGGTGAGATGGAATCTGAGAGTAGTTTTGATTTTTCGATTTGCTTTTCTGTAATAGCTAGAAATGCTGAGCATGTTTTCATATATTTGTCGATTGCATTTCTTCTGTGAAGTGTCTGCTCAATTCCTCAGCCCGTAAGAAAGGTGATCTAATAATCTCTATAAATGGGGGCTAGTGTGCAGGTATGTTCATTTGCATATCTTATGCCTCTAAATAATGCATAAAAATATCCTTTTTGGAGATTTTCTTCTCTTTAATTCTGAACTAATTTTTTTTTTTTCTTGGTACTGGGGATTGAACCCAGGGGCACTCGGCCACTGAGCCACCTCCCCAGCCCTATTTTGCATTTTATTTAGAAACAGGGTCTCACTGAGTTTCCTAGGGCCTCGCTAACTTAGTTGCTGAGGCTGGCTTTAAACTCGCGATCCTCCTGCCTCAGCCTCCCAAGTGCTGGGATTACAGGCGTGCGCCACCACGCCCGGCTGCTGCTTATCTTTGCATGGAAGGCTGATCCCATTTGCTTTTCTAGTACTGGTGTAACAAATTGGCACCAAGGTCGTGCCTTCAGATGCAATCAATGTATACCTTGTCCTCCAAAGGTCAGAAGTGCCTGGGGCTCTCTTTTGGATAAAACCAGGAGCCTGGTTTAACCTGCGTGCATTCTCCCGGGTCCTCAGTCTACAGACTCCTGGAAAGGACAGAGAAATATTTTCATCAACTAACACCGTGATTTCCACTGGACCACGTCTCTAGCACACAGCAGCTGAGGTCGGGGTGCTTCTTAAAAGACCTGAAGCCCCAGTGGTTAGGGACATCTCTTGCAGAGTCCTGAATCTGGATGACTAAAATATCCACTTCTGGCTGAGAATCTGAGAGGATTCCCAGGACCCAGGAAGCTCTCACCCGAGCCTACGGGAATTTCAGAAGGGATGGCTCCGCAGTGCTTCTGGGTTTTATAGTTGAATTAGTCACCTAATTAAACAAGCCCGTACTCCATCGTGACAGGGGTCAGACAGGTGATGTTGAGCTTCCTGAAGTCCTTTAAAGCTCATTCCTAATCTGGGAACATGCAGAGTAAGTGATTTGATAGAGTTGTGAGCTCTCAATACCTTAAAATGAAAGACTCATATCAGGGCCAGGCATGGTGCACATGCCTCTAAGTCCAGCCACCTGGGAGGCTGAGGCAGGAGGATCACACCATGGAGGTCAGCCTCAGCACCTTAGCAAGTCTCTAAGCAACTCAGCTAGACTCTCTCTCTAAGTAAAATATAAAAGGTCCTGGGGATGTGGCTCAGTGGTTGAGCACCCCTGAGTTCAATCCCTGGTACCAAAGAAATAACACAGGTGAGGTGTGTGTCCTTTGTCTCAAGCAGATATTCCTAATTCTGAGCCTCTGGACACACGCACAGTAATCAGGGAGATCGGTCACTCGGAGGGAATCGTGCATCCCCCAGGGGCACTGGACCCAAACACAGGTTTTTCTCCGGTGTTTTCCTTAGTCCTTGCAAATATCTCTCGTTAGCCTGGAATTCTGCATGACAAATCCGGGAACCTGATTTGCAGCTGCATCCTGGACACCAGCCTTTGGATTCCGCAGGTGGGAGGGAATTCCCTCCCTTCAACTCGCCCCCAAGCCCATCTGCCCGAAGCCAACTTCATAACCCAACGGGGGTCGAGTCACCCCATTCCCATAATGGATTTCCCAATGGCTCACGGCTGGGAAACCCTCCTGGGTGTTCCCAACAGGAAACCTAAGCTCATCCCAGGAACCTCTCTGTCTCCCTGGCTCTGAGACCACTGGACCTCTTTCTGCTCTCCCAGCCCCTTGCTCAGATGAGATGATTGACACATTATGAACATCACCTGATAAAAGGGTTGCACTTGGGCTGTGGTCCTGAACATAACAGATGCTCAATAAATTCCTTTACTCAACGTATCAAAGAATTAATGACATAATTAGCTACTAGCAATGCTATTTATATATATATATATATATATACACACATGTAAATATATATGAATAGGTATGCATCATACACACATTTGCATGTATACATATCACATATAAGAATTATGTGAATATGCACACGAATGTATGCCTGTGCATGCATGCATGGAGTATAACACACATGTATACATCATATACACATAGCCATGTACACATATGCATGCAACTTACATACATATTCATGTGCATATATTATGTATGCCATTATGCATATTCATATAGGCGTATGAATCGCTTCCGATTCAGGAATGCATGTGCACACGTAGGGATACATACATATTCGGCGTGTTTTCACATGAGCACAATTTGCTTTCATTGAGCAAACCTGTAGGAAACGACTCAAGTTCTTTTTTCCCTGCTGGAGACACCTGTCAATCTCGAGAGCCTGTCCAGGTGATGCACCTGGCGAAGTTCAAGGCGAGGCACACCGTCTTCCTTTCCCAGCTGAGGGAAGTTTCAAAAGCCTCGACGACCTGCCAGTCAAAGACAAAAGTCTCCAGGGAGCGCGGTGATGTGTGCAGGAAAATGCAAGCACGGAAACTGGCCGACCGGGTCCCCTGAATCGCGGCTACAGGGCCAAGAACCCTACAGCCTGTAGGGCAAGGGAACCCGGTGGCCCGGGCATGGGAGTCAGAGAGAGTGAGGAGACCGGCCTCCTTTCTGTGCAGCGCTGTCTGCAGGACCCCACGGGACCTGCGTTGAACTCTCTGGGACAGATGCACAATCTGTGGGTGTGTATGTGTGTGTGCATGTGTCTGGGTGCATGTGTGTGTACATGTGTGTGCATTGTGTACTGTATGTGTGTGTGCATGTGTGTGCATGTGTGTATGTGTGTGTGCCCGTGTGTGCATGTGTGCACGGGCATGCATGCATGTGTTTGCATGTGTGTGTATGCATGTGTGTGTGTGTGTGTGTGAAGGTTCTCGCACACCGTAGACAGAATGCACTGATCTCACTTTCTCACCTTCCTTTTACACTGCTCTATATAGCTCCCTTTTGCAGTGGAATCGACAAGAATAGAACTGCCCGTGTTTCTTGGGTAGGAAACAGGGATTCAGTCAGGTTCGCCGCACCCCGTAATCCAGACTCCCATTCTGTCCACTAACTGTCCCCCACGTGAATGATGACCACGGAGTCCACCTCGTTACCCCCGGGTCCTTCTCACCCAGGGCGTCTGCCTCCGTTGGGATCAATCAACTGAGATTCAAAAGGTCCCGCAGGTCGCGAGCTCCCCTTCAGGGTCCTCACATTGTGGCTATTTGCACGCATCGGGTATTAGAAGGCTTGCAGAGCTAATCTGAAGTGCTCCGGAGGGGGTGCAGAAATTGTGCACCAACTGCATACACTTCCAACCTAAAGGGAGTTTGCAGGCGGCGGATTTCGGTACTCGCGGGGGGTCCTGGTTCCAATCGCCCCCAGATATGGAAGGACGAGTCTACCGCAAAAATAGACCTTTATTCCGAGTATCGCCCTGCAAGATCGGTGTCACCGCACGGGCTCGGACGCAGGGAGAGTCACCACGGCTTCTCTGGGAACTTGCTGGCACCCTTGAACTTAAAAAAAAAAAGTGTCACACGAGCATTTGATGCTGGTGACGAATCAGTTCTTGGAAGGCGGGGCGCAGGCCTTCCAAGGCAGACGCCTTCTCAGACTCCCAGTTGCAGATTAATTCAACTCGATTTGATCGTGTGTGTTTCCGCGGCGTGTCAATCATGTTACCGTCTGAGCTGGGTTTTCAAAAACCCTTCAGGGGGCGAGTCCCTCTCTCAGACAGGACTTCAGCGCCTGGCGTTTGTACTTTTCTGCTCCAAACGAATACATTTGGCTATTTTTTTCCTCTTTTTTCTGGTACCAGGGATTGAACCCAGGGGCACTCAACCACTGAGCCACACCCCCAGCCCTATTTTGCATTTTATTTAGAGACAGGGTCTCACTGAGCTGCTTAGGGCCTTGCTAAGTTGCTGAGGCTGGCTTTGAAGTCTCGATCCTCCTGCCTCAGCCTCCTAAGCCGCTGGGATGACAGGCATCGGCCATCAAGTCCGTCTATATTTGGCTATTTTAAAAATAATTAAATAAAAAATGAAATGTTTTGACTTTTCAAAGTCAGGAGCTGTTTCCTGCTGCTCCACAAACTGCTAGAGACTAAGGGACTGGTGCAAAATTTTCTTTCATTCTTCATTTCCGACTTCGCTGAGCTCCTAAGAAAATGTAGATTTGCTGGGACTGGATTTAAGTGTTCCCATAAAAAGCAAGCTTGGTAAGCAGGTTTTTCTTTGTTTTTTTTTTCCTAAAGATATTTTGAAAATATGGTTTCTCTAAAATGCCCTGCCTTTGGAAACCTAATAATTACAATAAAATGGAGAAGATTATGGATGTTCTATATTCCAAGTGCTGGTATTATAAATGTGATCAAATTTGAAGAATATTGATGCTTCCTGATTTTTTGTGTGTGTTTCTGGTACTGGAAATTGAATCCAGGGATGCTTCACCACTGAACCACATCCCTGCCCTACTTTGAATTTTATCTAAATTTATTTTTTTATTATTTTTATTTATTTATATTTATTTTTGTGCTGGGGATTGAACCCAGGACCTTGTGCATGTGAGGTGAGCACTCTACCAACTGAGCTGGATCCCCAGCCCTGTATTTTATTTTGAGACAGGGTCTCCCTGGGTTGATTAGTACCTCACTAAATGGCTGAGGCTGGCCTCCAGCATGTGATCCTCCTGCCTCAGCCTCCAGAGCTGCTGGGATGGGGTGCATGTTTCCATTTCTATTTCGAATTGCTCAGAATAGCAGCTGCTAATCATAGAAACCCATTTTTATCCATTTATGTATTGATTGATGCTGCATTTCCACCTTTTCCTGGTTTTGCTGATGGTGAGGATTCTACCTAATTAACCTGAAGTTATTTAGAAATGTGGCAACGCATACACACACACATCCAGTTTTAATTCCATTTAGAATTTTTTTT
>JAJEJO010050988.1:0-12823 GCA_020662805.1 Glaucomys volans | reverse complement strand
CAGTGGTGAAGAATCCCTGGGTTCAATTGCCAGTGAGCCCCCCCCCCCAAAATGGAACTTTTTCTTACAAAATGAATGTATTTTTCTGAGCTTTTTCGGCATCAGATTTGGTGACCATCGTTGCTTCCGTTTTTAATTTTCTTTCTATGTTGCATTTTAATGACATCACACAGTGGGATTCCTCCTGCCCTCTCCAAACATGCACCCAGCAGACTCTGACCCGTCTGTCCCTCTAGTTCATTCCCTCTCTCTCCTTTCCTCCCTTTCCCAACCTGCTTCATCTACTCTGAGGCTCTGCTTTCTATTACTATTTTCATTTTAACGACTGCATTATGGTTCTGCCCTATTACCCAGGGCAAGCTGCGGGGTCATTGTGGCGTATCTGCTCATGGACAGAGGATGAGGTTGCAGACTGCTCCAGAGACCTCTTCAGAAACGATAATGAACTATTTCCCAATATGATCTTTGCATTCATTTTCTTTCCTTTCATTTATATTCATTTAATTGTCTTTAATTTCATTTCCTTTCGACTCTGTTACACGCTTTCGAAGCTGTATGTTCTGCTCATGCACCTTTCTCTCTCAAAAGATGCTCACCGGCTTCAGGTTATCCATACGTGCATTTGGATTTCTGCACGGCCGCCTGACCTAGAAATTCTCTTTGCACGAAGATGTGAGAGTAGAGTGTCAAGACTGTCAGGGCAACGCTGAGGGTGGCGTTCGGAGAATCAGGCAGCTCCGACCGAACGCGGCAATTAAATCATATTTAATATGATTAAATCTAATTACCGTCTTCAATGACATTCTCTCTGACGGGCTCGCTGAGGCCACATCAAAAGGAGACCGTGGAGATGGCTTTTCTAATCATGGAAGGGAAAAAGCCAGGGGGCGGCATCAGCAGACACTGATGAAGAGTCAAGGTGAGGACCGGAATGTCAAGCCAGGAACTATCAGGGAAAGAAAGAAGAAAGGAAGGGAGGGAAGAAGAAAGGGAGAGAAGGAAAAGAGAAGAAAGAAACAAAGAAAGGAAAAGAAGGAAGGGAGGGAGGGAGGAAGGAAGGAAGAAAGAGAAAGAAAGAAAGAAAGAAAGAATAAAAAATTCTGGAGAAAGGGATTGAATGAATTCTGCACCCTTTCATTTTGAAATCGATTTGAAACAAATTTCACCAGAAAGAAATTGAATAGGATGTCACCAAATTCCAAAGGGAGAAAGATTTCGAGATGTAATTCAAAAGAAAATGTCAGAGAGCAAAACCTGTCTCAATGAAAGAGGGGCGACGGAATTAACCCCACTGTGATTTCGCTGAATCCTAACATAGGAAATGCCACGGAGGTATATATATATATATTTTTTTTCTCTATCAGTTTCCTGTTTTGTAGTCTGGGAAACATAGACGGATGAGAAAAAGCCAGCCAACATGTATAGCTAATAGTCCCCGAGACTCAGGCACCCGACAGTGACAGATGCCAATCAATCTGATAGGATGCTTAGATGCTCTTCTGCTCTCCTTATGGACGGGTTCCACAGCAGGTAGGATCCATCCAGGGTTTCATGTTGGCAACTGAGCAAGAAAAAGGAAAATCAAATACCACAGACCAAAGGAATTATAGCCCGATATACTTTGGAGGAATTTGATAAATCCCCACAAGAGAGAAGAGGGTTCCTCGCGGGAGACTGAGCTTGAAGTCTGTTTCTAATTTGCATGCAGACTGCATTGCCGTGGAAATTTAAAATCCATACGTA
Organism: Glaucomys volans; assembly: GCA_020662805.1. NCBI lineage: Eukaryota > Metazoa > Chordata > Mammalia > Rodentia > Sciuridae > Glaucomys > Glaucomys volans. The sequence goes on along the minus strand of JAJEJO010050988.1, from coordinate 11,080 downwards.
CAGGAAGATGATGTAAAGAAGAAGAAAGTTACATTATTCCCTTATTCCAAGCCAATGCACGTGTCCCGATTTCAAGGATCCCTTGCAAGCTCATACCCAGGTCACCTTCCATAGTGCTTTGGGAATAAGAAGGATGCAAATCAGAATTATTTTAATAATTCCCCATATGTCTTAAAGCAGATTTTCCTATAACAATAGAGGATCCAATGAACGGCCGAGGGGACCACTTCTCTTTTCTCCTTTAACTTAGGAACTAGGTTCTGCAGAAGACTCTTTGGAAGATTCCAGAATTCGTCTTATTTTGTAGGTGGAGCCAAAACGAAAAAAGTGTTTGACACTTTGGCGTCCAATTGTGTCTGGTTGACCAATACCTACCCCTTCCCCGGGAAGCTGCGGAGGTCGATGTAATTGTGGGACCACATTCCCCGAACCCTAGAACAGCCATCGCTACAATTCAGAAAAACAGAGACAAAATAATGAAAGAATTGACTGTCCTTGAAATAAAATAAAACAAATCTAAGAAAGAATTATTTTACAAGTGGCTCAGGAGGCTGAGGCAGGAGGATCTCAAGTTGGAGGCCAGCCTCGGCAACTTAGGGAGGCCCCAAGCAACTGTCTCTAAATAAAATATACAAAAAGGGGGACTAGGGTTGTGGGTCAGCGGTAGAGCAATGGCCTAGCATGGATGAGGCACTGGGTTCGATTCTCAGCACCACATAGAGATAAATGAATAAAAATAAAGGTCTATCAACATCTAAAAAAATTTTTTTAGATTTTTTTTTGAAAAAAGGGGCTGGAGATGTGGCTCGGTGGTTAAGTGCCCCTGGATTTAAAAGCCTCTTTTGAAAAAAAAAAAAAAAAAAAGACTTATTGTAAAACTGACGTGGATAAAACACTATCAAGTTGATGCTGCAAATAAAGAGCGTTCTGACATCACTAACCAACTTCATGCAAGAGATCAATAGACCAGGACAGGCGGTCATTTAAAGACGATTTATTAATTATGCACCAAAAGCTCAGGGAACATCCGCCTTGAAACCATCACGCAGCGGAGAGGCTTCCTTTATTTTTTTCTGCCTCCCTCTAGTGTGATTTTCAAACGTGCAAGAGACAAGATCTTGCATTTCCGCAGAAAACGACTCAAGCTCTCTTTTCACTGCTCCAGACACCTGTCCATCTCGGGAGGCTGTAGAGGTGACGCACTTTGCCAAGTTCAAGGCGAGACACCGGTTCCTTCCCCGACCCATGGAAGTTTCCCAAAGCTCTGTCCCAGGGACATCTGTCTATCCTTGGCGATTCCACTGCAAAAGGGACCTATATACAACAATGTAAAAGGAAGGTGAGAAAGTGAGATCAGGCCATTCTGTCTACGGTGTGCGAGAACCTTCACACGTGTGCACACACACCCATGCACACCCATGCACACATGCACACGTATGTGCACACGTACACACACATGCACACACATGCACAGGTGTGCACACAAATGCACACACCAATGCACACGCGTGCACACACTTGCACACACACACATGCACACATGCACACACATGCACACACATGCACATGTGTGCACACAAATGCACACACCAATGCACACGTGTGCACACACTTGCACACACACCCATGCACACATGCACACACATGCACATGCGTGCACACACATGCACACACCAATGCACACGTGTGCACACACTTACACACACACACATGCACACATGCACACACATGCACACACACAGATTCTTGCATCTGTCCCAGAGAGTTCTGCGCAGGTCCCTTGGGGTCCCACAGACAGCGCTGCACAGAAAGGAGGCCGGTCTCCTCACTCTCTCTGACTCCCATGCCCGGGCCACCGGGTTCCCTTGCCCTGCAGGCTGTAGGGTTCTTGGCCCTGTAGACGCGGTTCAGGGGACCCGTCCGGCCACTTCCCGTGCCCGCATTTTCCTGCACACATCACCGCGCTCCCTGGAGACTTTTCTCTTTGACTGGCAGGTCGTGGCGGCTCAGATTCCCACTGCGCTTCCCGACCAGCTGTTGCACGTGGATCTTGGCACGCGCCCCCTGCAGGCGTGAGTGTGGAATTGCACGATCCTCACTCCCCCGTGCGGGGGGTTTTTGGAGGGCGCGCGTCTTCCTCCTTTAGGATTTTGCAGTTTGGGGTGCTCTGCCACTGAGCCACACTCCAGCCCTTCTCCTGTTTTATTTCGAGACAAGTTTTTGCTCCGTTGCGGAGGCTGGCCTCCAACTTGCCATCCTCCGGCCTCCTGCCTCAGCCTCCCGGTCACTGGAATCCCCACACCCTGCGCTGCAGGCTCGCCCTGAACTGCAGCTTCGCTCGGGGTCGGTGGGAAGGACGGTTCGCTTTCCTCCCTGTGCCCGGTTCGCTGCGGCAGAAGCTTCGCAGATGTTCCCCCGTCTGCAAATTCATCGTGTTAATTTGTCACCATGACGTGCAACATGAGCTCAGGGTGACATCACAGTGGGAGTTGGGCACTCTGGGGTCGGGAGGTCCTTGGAAGGCCGCCAGGGGACCCGTGCAGAGGCCAGCAGACTCCGTTCCTCTCGTGGTCTCTCCACGACGTCAGCACGAGACCTCACGCCTGCGCGGGGACCGAGGGGCGCTCTGGCTGCGACACCCTTGAATTCGGATTTTAGCACGATCCGCAGGTGGGAGATCCCGCAAACTCACCCATTGGGTGTTCCTCTGCTGCGACCCTCCCTGGGCGAGGGGGAGCCTGTCCCATGTCAATCAATCCTCAGAAACCGTGACTCAACCCGGCGCCGTGGCACCCACCCCAATCCCAGTAGCTCCGGAGGCTGAGGCAGGAGGATCACAAGTCGGAGGCCAGCCTCAGCAACTTAGCCAGGCCCCAAACCACTCAGCAAATAAATCATAAAAAGAAATCAAATATGAAATGAAATATTAAAAAATAAAATATTACATGAAACATTAAAAATATAAATATTAATAAAATGCAAAAATAATAATCTTATTGAAATAAAGTAAAAAATAAAATAACATAAAATAATAAAATAAATATTTATTGATGATATTTTAAAATTTTATAAATTTAAAAATAAATATTTATAAGACTTTGTAAATAAATAGTCATTTATTTATAAATGAATTACTATACTTATAATAAATTACTATATTTATTTATATACAATGCCTTATATTTATAAAATGAATAAAATAAATAGAAAATAATGAAATATTATATTGAATAAATCAAATGACATTGAATAATAAATAAATGTTTATTCATAAATATATAAACATAATATAGATATTTATTTATAAAATAGGTAAACAAAATAAATAAAAAATAATACAATATAATGTTGGCTAAATGAAATAACATCAAATAATAAAATAAATAAATAGGGCTGGGGATATACCTCATTTGGTTGAGTGCCTGCCTCACAAGCACAAAGCCCTGAGTTCAATCCCCAGCACCGCAAAAAATAAGTAAATAAATAAATATTTATAAATATATAAATGTAATATAAATATTTATTTATAAGATAAATAAAAGAAATAAAAAATAAAAATTATAGTAATAAAATAACACCGAATAATAAAATAAATATTTATATGTAATAAATATATATGTATTTATAAAATAAATAAAATGGGTGAAAATAATAGAGTAAAATAATACTGAAAAAAAGGCTTTTTAAAATCTCTAAGGATGTAGCTCAGTGCTTTCCCACCCCTGGGTTCAATCCCTGGCACTCAAAAAAAAATGAGAAATCAAAATAAACGTAGAATGATCTGTCAAACTAGGTTTTAAAGATTTCTTTAATAACCACTTTTAGGGGAATTTTGTTCATTTATCTTCTTAGATTAAAAAAAATCGAAGCCGGGCGCGGTGGCGCACACCTGTAATCCCAGCACTTGGGAGGCTGAGTCAGGAGGATCGCGAGTTCAAAGCCAGCCTCAGGAACTTAGCGAGGCCCTTAGCAACTCAGGGAGACCCTGTCTCTAAATAAAACACAAAATAGGGCTGGGGATGTGGCTCAGTGGCCGAGTGCCCCTGGGTTCAATCCCTGGTTCCAAAAAAAAAAAAAAGAAAAAAAAGAAAATTGAGCCTCAGAATATAGCAGAATAGAATTCCGCTGTTTTGTCTCCCTCTAACCCAACCCTGAGCTCATCCAAAGCACAAAATACATATTTGCTCAGTTGGTGAACAAATTACACTTGCTTCCCTGAATAACAAGAAAAGAGAATTTATTATGTGAATCAGAGCCATTAAACTATGCAAAAATGTCCAAATTGGTGCTTTTAGTATTTTTCTTTTCTTTTCTGTCCTTGCTTTGCTGTGCTGGGGGTTGAACCCTGAGCTTCCCTGCCAGTGTCAGCCGGCTTCTCTGAAGGAAAAACGTTCTGCATGATAAAGGATATCGCCATCGTACCCACGAGAAGCACATCGTTTGAAATGCTTCTGTGTGACCCTTACTGATTAGGTCCAGAGACAGACAGCAACTGCAGCCAGGATGCACAGCACGCCACCCTTCCAGCCAGATTCTTTCTGGTGGAGGAAGAGCTTCTCTCCATTCGCGCCTTCTCCTTCCCATGTGAAGTGCAAACTCTGAATTCTATGCAGTCTTGTGATTCAACGTCCGTGGCTGGAGCTCCATTAGATGTCGGGCTTCGATATATTAATCATTTATTTATTGTGCAAAAGGGTTGAAGGAATGTGCAATGTTCAAGAAACTTGCAAAAAACAAAAAATGACCTTTGAAATAAAGTCTAGATGATTGCAATATTTTTGACCCTGAAATTGTTCCTTTCCCCCAATAACGAGCATGAATTAAGACCAGGTTTTTTTCTTTTTGCTAATTAATTTTAACCTCTTTCATATATATCCTGAAAGTGAGGATGAGAGAGAAATATTGCATTATGAATCATGTGAATCACTTAAATGGATTTCTATTTGGTATTTATATAGTTCTTCAACTTACTTATGGTTTTATTTGTTTATGTTTTGAGTGGGTTTTATTTTATTTAATTTAATTCTATATTTTATTTTATTTTATATTTTATTTTATTTTATTTTATTTTATTTTATTTTATTTTATTTTATTTTATTTTATTTTTTAGTACCAGGGATCAAACTCACCTGCACTTTGAACGCTGAGCCACCTCCACAGCCCTTTCTTTATTTTATTTTGTGACAAAAATGTCACTAAGTTGCTTTAGGGCCTCGCTGAGTTGCAGAGGCTGGCCTCCAACTTGCGATCCTCCTGCCTCAGCCTCCAGAGCCTCTGAGATTACGGGTGTGCACCACCGCACCAGCTCTATGCAGATTCTTTAGAGACCAGCTGGTCTTCGATTCTGAAAAATAAATTAAATGTTCAAAGCAAGTTTATTTCCAAGGGAAGAAGAACTGGAATTTTATCTACAACGGAAGTTCATCAGAGAGGGTTCTAAGGAGACCCAAGGATATGTTAGAAAGCAACAAATCAAGATTCACAACTTTAAGCTATTTTTGTGTGCGCATGGTTATTAACTGTGCATGGTTGACGCTCAATAATGTCACTTGGAAAAGATGAGAAGGGTTTGTGTCTTTTGTTTGAAGTCCAAAGCTCCCTAGGGACATCTTGGTCTATGACCGACTGCATGTCGGACTGAGGGGCCTTAAGATGATAGAGAGACTCGGTTTCCAATCACCTAGGGACTCGGTCAGCATCCAAATGCACACTGCAGGGTTTGTGCTGCTACTGAGCTAAAAACAAAAAGACAACCCCTCTCACGCTCTGAGCTGTGCGCGATCCTAAAATCTGCAACCGTCACACAGTTCCACTGAGCACCGTGGCCGCGGCCGTGATCCCAGCAACTGCAGAGGCTGAGGCAGGAGGATCCCAAGTTGGAGGCCAGCCTCAGCAGCATAGGCAGGTCCTCAGTAACTTAGCCAGACCCTGTCTCAAAAAATAAAGAAATAAAATATAATAAAAGAACACAGTGCCTATCATATTTGACCGTGGCCATAAAGAACTGGGTTGCCGATATCTATATTGACTAGAGTCCGAGTCTTCTTATTATTTTGGAGCATAACAACTCCACTTGTAAGAAAATGCACCACTGAATTGCATGAGGAAGCCCCGGGAATGGCTGAATGATTGACGTCTGCCCCCCAGACCTGTGTCGGGAAAATCTCAAATGTTCCCACAACAAAATCGACCACAGTGATTTTCCCAGAACGGCACCCAGCTCTATTTATTTTGCTTTAATACATCCAGTCACGATCAGACCTGTTTATCCTGTGCTGACCACAGCCTCCGAGAGGCAAGGAGTCCGAAGGAAGCCTCAAGTGAGCACTGAAAAGAACTAGTGTGGAAGACTCCCCATTTTTTAGACATTTTTAAATTTTCATTTATTATTATTATTATTATTATTATTATTATTATTATTTTGGTATCAGGGAATGAAGCCAGGTGCTCAACCACTGAGCCACATCTCCAGCCCTTTATTATATTTTATTTTGAAACAGGGACTCACAGAGTTGCTGAGGCTGGCCTCCAACTTGTGATCCTCTTGCCTCAGCCTCCTGAGATGCTGGGATGACACAGACTTTCCCCAGTGCACCTGTCCACGTAGCCCCGATCTTGCACAGACTTACGATATTATGTCCTTAGAGTCTGTGATTTCTTTTGTTTTAATTTTTATTTGTCCAAATGAGTTGCACCTGACAGTGGAATGCATTGATGCATTTTGACAGATCAGACATAAATGGAGCGCCATCTCTCATTTTTCTGATTGACATGTTGCAGGATCACGTGGTCATGCAGCCACACATGCACATGAGGTCACGATGTCTGTTTCCTCTACTGTCCTTCCTACCCCACGCCCTTCCCTCCCTTCACTCCCTCTACCTAATACAAAGTACCTCTATTCTTCCCTATCTCCCCTTATTGTGAATTAACTTCTGCATGTCAGAGAGAACATTCAGCCTTTGGTTTTTTGGGATTGGCTTATTTCACTTAGAATGATATTCTCCAGTTCCATCCATTTACCAGCAAATGCCATCATTTCATTCTTCTTCATGGCTGAGTAATATTCCACTGTGTATATATACCACCTTCTCTTTATTCAATCATCTGTTGAAAGGCACCTAGGTTGGTTCCATAGTTCAGCAATTGTGAGTTGAGCTGCTATAAACACCACTGTCATTTCTAGAAAGCCGACTCTGTTTCCAACCTCTCTAGTCGAGGTTTAGTTGGAGGCATAACCCTCTCCAGCAATCCTCATCCAGATCTCCCCCACACTCTCTCTGTTTCCAGGCCCCTCAATTCCCTGTCTAAAGAAATAAACCAAAATGATTGAAACCTCGTCCATAAGCACCTCTCGGTGCAAAACCCCTACCCTTTCAACGCAATCGGCTCCCCGCAGTCCCTCCCCAAATCCGGACTCGGCGCCTGCGCATCACCATTGCCCGGCTCAGACACGGAGGTCCGCTGCGGCTGCGCACAAGCGCGGGCTCTGAAGGCACAGTGAGCATGCGCTGGAGAGCAGACCTGGGTCGGGGGGAGGCTGCTGGCAACTCCCTGTCCCTCTGCACCCGGGTGAGGAGGCGGTAGGGAACCCAATCCCCAGAAATCCCTTGGCTGTGCTTCTCCCCAGCGGGCCTCGTGGAGGCCGGTGCATGATAGCGGTGCCTCTGCGTCTCGCACGCAGGTGCTTCGACCTCCACGACCCCAGTGCCCGCAGCCAGTAGCAGGCGAGGTGACAGACTCCAGGCGGCCCGCGCTGCAGGCACGCTGAGCACCCTCCCTGGAAGGGGAAAGCACCATCCAGATGACGTCAGCAGAGGCTGAGTCTTGAGTTCCACGTATCTGAATGTCACGATGAAGGCTGAGCAACGGATCTCAGAGGCCGCAGGGAGATTGTCGCCCTGCAGGGGTTTTTATAGCTGGTTCTGCAACGTGCAGCATGAGGCCTGGTCTATTTAACTACTTTTCTTCCATTATTGACACCTGGGGTTAAACTCGAGGGGGTTTAACCACTGAGCCTCGTCGCCAGCCTCCCACCTATTTTTTTCCTGAGACAGGGTCTTGCTAAATTGCTGAGGTTGGCCTGTAACCTGCAATCCTCCTGCCGCAGCCTCCCCGGCCACTGGGATCACAGGTGTTAGTCACTGCACTTGGCTAAAAAGATATGAATTTTTTTAATTTTTTTTCTTTTTTATTTGCTTGCTTCTTTGATTTTGCTTTTTGCCCAGTTGATAGCAATTGTGGCAAAACCCTCAGGCCATAAAGCTCACCTTCCCAGCACCTGTAATTCCAGTTTCTCCAGAGGCTGAGGCAGGAGGATGGCAAGTTGGAGGCCAGCCTCGGCAACTTAGCGAGACTCTGTCTCAAAATAAAATATATTAAAAAAAAAAAAAAAAAAGTAGGTCTGGGGATGTGGCTCCGTGGTTAAGTGACCCTGAGTTCAGTCCCTGGTAGAAAAATGAAATGAAACAAAGTAGAATAAGTAAAAAGTAAAGTAAAGTAAAAAGTAAGGTAAAATAAATACAAAATAAAATAAAATACAAAATAAAACAAAACAAGACAAAACAAAAAATAAAATAAAACAAAATAAAATCAATCAAAATAAAATAAAATAAATAAGCTTCTGAATCAAGGAAATCAACACAGGTGTTAAAAAGCCCAGGATGGAGGGACAGGGGACCAGGTCACTTTGCGGTGGAAAAACCTGGGCAGCACCAAGTGACCAGGTCGATCCCGACCGGTAGGACGTGGGTCCGGCGTGCGTGCTGGGAACAGTGGGATGGCCGGATTTCCAGCTATTCCTTCCTCCTTCCATCTGCCGATCCCGGATCATGTGCGACCCTAAATTATCAGCCAATGCTGAGAGCTGCTCCCTCCGGGCCTAACAGGCCAGGAAAGTCAGTTTGGGGGTTTCTAAAAACACCCCAAGCTGCTGCTTCTGATGAGAAGCTTGGAAAAGATGGGTGATGCTCTTCGGAGGGGAAATCTGAGCTCCGTGCTGGAGCTAACCTTCATGTCCATGGAGGGGGGAGCTTGCTTCCTTGCAGGACTGATTTTGACTTGGTGAGAAAAAGAGAAAAAAAAAGAGGGAAAACTGTCTATTTAGGAAACATTTTGGGGGGAAGCAGGTGCAACTTGAGAAGAATCATTGGGAGGCAGACACGGGAGGAGAGGCACGTCTGGGAGACCAGAAGGAAAGGGAATTGGCAGAAGAAGAAGGATTGCAGAGTGTAAGGTCAGCAGAGGTGACCCCCTTGGACATTTGTCCTGGGCTGCAGACTGAGCTCCCGGCATGGCTTTTGGAGCTGGTTTGCTGCGTGTTAAATGCACAAGGAGACCGTGCAATACGCCCGTGTGTTCAATTTTCTTTTCCGACGAGCTGGACTTTGCATTCTCTGCAGGTGAAGGATGGACGTTGAACCCGGTGGAACGACGGAGCCCAGGAAGTCAGGACTGACCATGGCAACTCCGTCCTTTCTAAAGCTCTTCAGAAAGTTGGACTGGGAGGGGGTGGCCGGCTCCAACTGCAGGTCCTCATTACCTGGATTTTAAAAAAAGCACCCCACTCCGCAGCACCTCCATCCACCTGCGGGTAGTGACTGTGCGTCAGCTGGAACCCAAGCAGCGTGGGGATTTCAGTAGAATCTCCTCCATGGCATTGCAATCCTGCCAATCTGCTGCTGGTGTTCCAACCGACAAGATCATGCAATTCCCAAATCTATGTTGCAAAAGAGGATTGGACGCTCTCTGTTAGCTATTGCTCTTGATTGAATGCACCTTCCAAAGTCACTTATTCTGCACATTTAGTTAATGAATGCGCACGTTTATTTCCAAAGAAAAAACACCAGTGGAAATCAGTTCTTAACCTCTTCACGACTCTCTTTCCAGTTGCCTGGACCCTGGTCGCTCTTCCGCAGCGAATGCATATTTGCTTATCGGATTTTCCAGCCCTCCTGAAGGAGAGAGTTTTCCCGATTTCCTGCTCAATGGGTTCTGTCTTGATTTACCGAAGCAACGTTGATTTTTTTGTATATGTGAATTTTTGCATCCTGAGTGGCGTCCTCAGCTCTGGACATCTTCCGGTGAAACTTCTGCCGATACCCATTTGTGCAAAAGCTGAAGATCGGTGGGTGTTAAAAACCTATGTGTGAAGTCCTCTGCCTGCTCGGAGACGGAGGATCCTTTTCATCCTCAAATTGCAAGGTGTCTCCAGGAAGGAGGGACACTTTTTTTTTTTTATCCGTTAATTATTAACTAATTAAAGGTCTGGTTGCTCCTTGAACCTCTCAAGGTGGTTTAGGTCAAAACCTTTGAAGAATGTGGTCAAAATTTGCAAACAATCACACACAAAAAAAGACCATCTGGTTTCACATTCCTTCGGGTTATTCCAGAGCCAGCAGATGAGATGGAGCCTGCAGATCGGCACTTGGAAGGACCCAGGGGCTTCCCGGCTGAGATTCCTTCCATTGCCACATGCAAGGAATGATGGGCATCCTGTCAAAGCAGGTGGGCGTTTGGGTGTGGAAAATCCCACGTTCAAGCATCATCAATTGGGGGATCGTCTGCACCACAGAAGCATCCACTCTGAGTTTCCTGGGGACTCCTAAATTCAGCTTTGCAAGCTCACTCGTTGCAAAGACCTATTTCGATTCCCTCTTTTGCCAGCGGATGCAGGAAATGAGATTTTCCCCCCCCATGCAACACATGAGGAATCTGCCTTTCTTTCAGGAATGTCTTGAATTTCCAACACGTCGGGGCGACCTGTGGAATTCCTGAGTTCGAGTGTCCCTCAGGGTTCACGGTGTGCACACGAGAAACGTCTCATTCAGACTCTCCCGGAGTTTCCGATATGATTTTGTGGGAAAAGCCACACTTTTCTTGGAAAACCTCTTGGCGTGCATCAGACAGCAGTCATTTTGTAAGAGTTTCTTTGCAAGAAAGTGATTTTGCATCATAGGGAAAGGCTTCTCTTTCCCTCTGGCAGGACCTGGCCTTTGACCGCAAATGAATTCACTAGGCAAAACCCCATTCGTGTTCTGAATTCTCTCTTCTGCAGGAATTTTCTTTTTAAATGATTTTT
>JAJEJO010050987.1:63816-76885 GCA_020662805.1 Glaucomys volans | reverse complement strand
TATCATTCAATAGCATATTATTTAATCTCCAGGTCTTGGAGTAGTTTCTGTTTCTAACTTTATCATTGATATCTAATTTCATTCCATTATGATCTGATAGTATACAAGGTAGTATCTCTCTGTTTTTGTATTTGTTAAGAGTAGCATTGTGGCAAAACATATGGTCTATTTTAGAGAAGGATCCATGAGCTGCTGAGAAGAAAGTGTATTCGCTTTTTGATGGATGGAATATTCTATATATGTCTGTTAAGTCCAAATTAGCGATTGTGTCATTGAGTCCTATGGTTTCTTTGTTCAATTTTTGCTTGGAGGATCTGTCCAACGGTGAGAGAGGAGTGTTAAAGTCTCAGAATATTATTGTGTTTTGGTCTATTTGATTTCTGAAATTGAGAATGATCTGATTGACATACATGGATGCACCATTGTTTGGTGCATAAATATTTATGATTGTTATGTCTTGCTGATTTATGCTTCCTTTAAGCAGTATGAAATGTCCTTCTTTATCCCTTCTGACTAACTTTGGCTTGAAGTCTGCTTTATCTGAAATGAGGATGGAAACTCCAGCTTTTTTACTCAGTCCATGTGCATGGTATGCTTTTTCCCAACCTTTCACCTTTAGTCTGTGGGCATGTTTTTCTATGAGATGAGTCTCTTGAAGGCAGCATATTGTTAGGTCTTTCTTTTTAATATAGTCTGCCAGTCTATGTCTTTTGATTGATGAGTTTAGGCTGTTTACATTCAGGGTTATTATTGAGATATGACTTGTATTTCCCATCATTTTAGCTTTTTTTGGGGTTTTTAGCTTAACTTTGTTTCTCCTTTGATTGACTCTTTCTTTAGGGTAGTTCCTCCCCATGGTGACCGAGATTGTTATTTTTCATTTCTTCCTCTTCGAATATTTTGTTGAGAATGTTCTGTAGGGCAAGCTTTCTCTTTGTGAATTCTTTAAGCTTTTGTTTATCATGGAAGGATTTTATTTCGTCATCAAATCTGAAGGTAAGTTTTGCTGGGTATAAGATTCTTGGTTGGCATCTGTTTTCTTTCAGAGCTTGAAATATGTTGTTCCAGGCCCTTCTTGCTTTTAGGGTCTGGGTTGAGAAATCTGCTGATATCTGTATTGGTTTCCCCCTGTAGGTAATCTGCTGCTTTTCTCTCGCAGCCTTTAAAATTCTATCTTTGTTTTGTATGTTAGGTATTTTCATTATAATGTACGTTGGTGTGGATCTGTTGAAATTCTGTGTGTTTGGTGTCCTGTAGGCCTCTTGTAATTGATTTCCCATCTCATTCATCGTATTTGGGAAATTTTCTGATATTATTTCATTGAACAGATTGTTCATACCCTTGGTTTATATCTCTGTGCCTTCCTCAATCCCAATAACTCTTAAATTTGGTCTTTTCATGATGTCCCATATTTCTTGGAGGTTTCGCTCATGATTCCTAACCATCTTCTCTGTTTGTTCCACTTTGTTTTCAAGATTAAATATTTTGTCTTCATTGTCTGAGGTTCTGTCTTCCAAGTGATCTCTTCTGTTAATTATGCTTTCTATTGAGTTTTTAACTTGGTTGGTTGTTTCCTTCATTTCCTTGTTTCCTTCAAGGATTTCTGTTTGTTTTTTTCTCAGAACTTCTATCTCTTTATTGAAATGATTTTTTGCTTCCTGCAATTGCTCTATTAGCTGATTATTCATAGCCTGAATCTGCTCTCTCATCACATCATTCTCTTCTCGGATCATTTTAATTATGAACATTCTGAACTCCCTTTTTGTCATTCCTTCTACCATGCTGTCTTTGGGATCTCTTGATGTATCATCTAGGTTTGTTTGGGACACTTTCTTCCTGTGTTTTCTCATGCTGCTCATGTATCCTCCCCTCTAGTAGTGCAAATCAGAGGGATTGCAATTTCCCTGTAAAGACTTAGGACGTCCCTGCAGATTTTTAGTAACTCCCAGATGTTTGAGAGGTGCTTGATCAAGTGGTGACCCAAGATAGCTGCTGTCTCACAACCTGCAGGTTGGGAATGATCAATGCTTCTGGGCAGAGGCAACCAGGAGACGCAGCACCGTGTCCCCAAGGGAAGGGCTGAGCTTAGGTCTGAGGGCTCAGACAGCTGAAGACGGCATCTCTCTGCCAGGGAAGCTGCAGAATGGCGCCGACGGGCCCAAATTCCCCGCTGGAGCCAGCAAGCAGCTCCCCTCCCGGCCAGATATCACCCAGAGCTGCAGTACCGTGTCCCCGCGGGAAGGGCTGAGCTTAGCTCTGAGGGCTCAGGAGCTGGCTGGTGCCGGAGCCTGGCCAGTGACTCTGAAGCCGCTTCCGGGGACCCGCACTCACTTGCTGGCTGGTGCAGGCCCAGGTTGGTGACTCCGAAGCAGCTGCGGGGTCCAGCACTCCAGTGTGGTAGCTGCCTGCAGCCGGGCTGAGCCCAGACCGGCAGAGTTGGTTCTGGAGTGGCGACTGGGGACCCCTTATATGTGATTTGAATATAAAATCTCGTTGAGAGCCATATTCCTGCTGTGTGAATCCCGAGCAAGTAGGAATCCACGGAGCAAGTAGGAATGCAGCCTTCCTCTAGCCCGCCATCTTGAATCCTTGACTGATGTTTTGACACCTACATAAATGAACACCCTCTCCCCTTTATCTGACATGCTTCTGCATCCCTCCTAGGAACACTATCTTCTCTGAAGGCACTGCCTGCTTCATGAAGACTTCCTTACTTGTGACTGTCCTTCTGTCTTTCATTCTTTGGGCTCTGGAAGCCTTCAACTTCTTCAACACTACTAAGATAATGTCAATTATAGTCTGATTCCTTACTCATATGTCCCTCTAGCTTCACACAGAACCTCCATCCAACACATTCAGGTCAAAATCTTTATATCTTTGAACCCATACTTAGCTTGGGATTCTCTGGTTAAGTGCTAACATAGATAAACAGTGTTGGGAATGATTTCTCTACAATTCATCCTGAGGTGAGAGTTAAATGACCAGGATATCAACGAAAGGAAATAATGATGAGAGCATGGAGGGCACTTACAAGTGAGGATGGCAGCTCTTAATTTCAGGGGGCTTAGTTTCTTTCTAAACTATTCTGACTGGTGAAGAAGACTGGCAGAGAAGTTCTATAGGAAGTCATCTTCACAAGGGCCTTTTTAAGAAATGTTGACTGGGCAGTAGCTCCACAAACAGTCTTTTCCTCTTTGCCCTTTCTGTATTTCACTCTGCTGATGACTGACACAGACAGTAGCAGTATCTCATGACATACACACAATGTTGAACATATGGGTTTGTTGAAAGCACACCATTGCCTTGTGGGATCAATTCATTGATTTTCAAGTCATAGGGGAAGCATTGGGTGGGAAACTTAAATGTCTAGCTCTTCCTCTTTGAAGTTTGCCTTCAAAGTCCTCCCCCCACTCCCACTTCGTTGTACACACTGGCTTGCTCCTCCATCATTTATTTCCTGTAATCTTGTCTCTCTTGTTTTGGTCACTCTTTCCCCTCTCCATACCCTTAATTCCCCAGTTTCCTTTGGTCTTGACATCACTTGAAACAGACTGATGATTTACATTCTACAGCAATGCCTCTCATTTAACCGGATGGTAAAAACTAATGGTATATGAACTTTTCCGTTCAAATCTATGCAGCTCAGGACATTGGTACTATGCACATGCCCTCAACTATGAGAATATACTAGTGTTGCACTGACAGAAACAATGGAGGAGCGAGAGTTGCACTACCTGGGTCTGCAACACAGGAGGGTGGCCTAAAGTGTTGCCTGATCTGAGTCTGCAACACAGGGCAATGATGACAAATTTAACTCAGTCACTCCATAAACATCTGAGTAGAAGATCTTTATCTGGGGAAGATGGAGCATTGTAATCTCAAGTTCCTCCACTCTTCTCTCACCCCCAACCGCTCCAGCCTGATTTTATATCATCATCTACTTATCATGGAAAACATTAGGCCTTGGTTCCTTAGGGATTGGTTTATTTCACTTAGCATGATATTCTCCAGTTCCACCAATTTATCTGCAAATGCCATAAATTATTCTTCTTTATGGCTGAGTTGTATTCTATTGTGTATATATACCACACCTTCTTTATCCATTCATCTATTGAAGGGCATCTAGGTTTGTTTGACAGTCTAGCTTTTGTGAATTGAGTTGCTATAAAATTTGATGTGACTGTGTTTCTGTAGTATGCTAATTTTAAGTTCTTTGGGTGTAAACCAAGGAGTGGGATAACTGGGTCAAAAGTGAGTCCATTCCACATTTTCTGAGGAATCTCCACACTGCCTTCCAGAATGGTTGTACCAATTTGCAACTCTTTGAACCCATACTTAGTTTGGGATTATCTGCTTCCATGCTAATGTACATAAACTGTTTGGGAATGATTTTTCTACAAGTCATCCTTGTAAGGATGAGCTAAGAGTTAAAGGATCAGGATATCAGCCAAAGGAAATAATGGATGAGAGCATAGAAGTCACTTACAAGAGAGGATGGCTGCTCTTAATTTCAGGATGCTCAGTTTCTGTCTAAAATATTCTGACTGGTGAGGAGGATTTTCAGAGAACATGGGAGAGTGAGGAAAGTGATAAAGATAGTTGAACAGTACTCATCCTATGTAAGTTTCCAATGTATGTTTAAGAGTGTCAGGGATGAATAATCTCAAAGGTGGTTCACAGTTGTATATGGGGGATGGATATGAGTGGCATATGCATACATGGAAAGAAATGAATAAGTAAAATGCAGCAGTGCAATACAAACAGGACTTTGACTTCCAAGGAGGTAATATATCCAGGATCACTTAACATACAAAATGCTCAGTTACGTGTGAAGAATGAAGTTTCCCTAATGAGTGAAAGTGCAAACCTGGGAGTGTGGAAAGGAGACTCTGCTCATGCCTATACAAATCCAAACATACCTGATGAGATGAGAAATTAACTCCTTGAACTGCTTAAGTGGCTTCTGTATGCCACGTGGTTCTACATTTATGCACCTTTGTACATTTAGGTGTTTCATTTGGAATGTCCTACAAGTAGGTTCTATGAGACTCCCGAACTTGTATGAGAGGGCTGTAGGTGAATCTCAGTATTAAAGCACATGATTAGCATGCAAAAAGCAATGGGATTTAATCCCAACCACAGACTATGGAAGGGACAAAAGCCAAAACTTTACAAACATAAGAGGAAAAAGTCTGGGAACACACTAGTAATTTTGGCTACATAATTCATAGTCACTCCTCTGGATCCTGATTCATTGTCCTCTACAATATACAATACCAATTCTAGTGGAATGGGGGAAATGTAGTGGGATAAATCTGACATTCCTTTCCTAGGTACATATATGAATCCAGGAACCAAATTCAAAAATTCCATGTAAACATGACAATTCACAGTGTTTACTCTACTTCAGAATAGTAACCATCATATAAACCCTCTTCAACACTTCTTTTAAAAAAAAATTATTACAGTTTTATCAATGTGTGCTAATTTTCTTACATCTGAAATGGTTTTGTCTTTGATTCTTGCAAATTTCTTTTATTTTTTTGAGACTCAGTCCATTTATGAAGACCTCCTTGATTATGGCTGTCACTACTGACATACTAACATAGATGTGTGTTACTTTTCCTTATTTTTTTCATGAATTATACTTTAATAAAGCTGGTATTCAAAACCAAACAGACTTGGACCATCCTACTGTACAGAGTGGTTTATATTCACATTTGTGTTGTAGCTAGATCACTACAAGTGCCATGGGTGGGACGAATGTGAGGGTCGTATGCATAAATGGCAGTTAATAATTAAATGTAACAGTACAAAATAAGGATGATGCAGACCTGGAATGAGGGGATTTTGCCAGACACAAAGAGGATACAACATTTTCAGTGCCCAGTGTAAAACAAACCTTTCAAATGAGTACAAATCTGTGTCCTTGGAATATGAGACTATTTGAAAACTATATAAAAGGTATACAATGAGATAGGAAATGAACTCCATAAACTGTTTCAGTTGTTTATGTTTACTCTGTGGTTTCTCTGCTTCACATCTGCCAGCATTGAGGAAACACTTTTATGTGTTTGGTGTGGAATGTCTTGATTCTGGGATTTACCAAGCTCTTCAATGAATCAGGAGAGCTGGACTTGAGGCTCAGTGGTGGAGCAACTGCTTAGCATGTCAAAGCCCTAGATTCAGTTCCCTCCATTGAAAAGAGATTTTAAAACATGAAAATGGAATATGATCAAGCACACTAATGTCATGGATAAGTAAATTTGAATTGACAGCTCTTAGTGACTATGCTAGGAAATTATTATCTTCTAAATATGCAATAAATTTTCTATAGGAAGGAGGGAAAAGGAATATATATATAAACAATATATATATATTATATATATATTGTATATATACAATATATTACCTTATTCCAGAATGAATCCTACAAAAGGTGAAGGGCACTGACTGAGTAAACAGTGGATAAAGTACAGCACAAATTTGAAGTAATCAAACAATACACTGGGTGTCAGGTAGAATTGAGTCTGAATATGTTAGATGGGTTCTTCCTATGTTCATAAACTCACCTTGAATTCCTGGGTTCAAGGTAAACTTTTTACCTCAATCTCTCAAGAACCTGGCACTACTGAGCAGCTCACCAATGAGCACTTTCGAACTTTAGAAAACCTCATCATTCATGTTTATAAATCCCTAACACTTGCATGGATACCAGGGGTGCATTTTTTTTCCACTACACATAAGTTTATTGTGAAGGTAAAACATATAACATAGAGAATGGCTAATGATGGCATAAGCAATCTGGTAGCTCAAGGCAAGTTTTGATGGAGATGAATTTAGAGAAACTGATACAATGATGTAATTTTGCTTAAATATGGATTATGAAAAAATATCAAATTGTATCAATAACTTTAAAAAAAGTAGATTTCAAAGCCTGAACTACTGGAGAAAAGGGGTTTATAATCTGAATGCTAGCATTAATACAGATAGAAGCACACAGTACTAAATGACAAAGAAAAATGCAGTATTTACAGACGAATGGCAACAGGAATGTTTATTAATATTTTATCTTATTTACCAGTGGAGTAAAAGCCTTAGTT
Organism: Glaucomys volans; assembly: GCA_020662805.1. NCBI lineage: Eukaryota > Metazoa > Chordata > Mammalia > Rodentia > Sciuridae > Glaucomys > Glaucomys volans. Next base: position 69,782 of record JAJEJO010050987.1, on the reverse strand, counting down.
GGAAGCAATAGAGGAAAATGTACCATCAAAATGTTATTTTAAAAAATTAAGTTCAGAAGTCAAAAACCAAGGAGTTCTGTGATAAAGTAATCTTAAATCACCACTGTAAGGATCACTTAAAAGGCAATTCCCTCAGTGGAAATTAGGGCACTGAGTGTGTAAACATGTGAGCTGCACAACACCAAATACCAACCAAATTCATTCATAGTATGTAGTATAAAATTCAACATGTTTTTTATGATGCATTATTGTTTGTAACAATTTAAACACTCTGCTTACCATGCATGGCTTCAAATATATAACAAATATTTTTTATTCTGACACCTGATATCTGTTTATGAATTAAAAGACCAATATACATTGAAAATCACACCTTCTTCATCAATCAAGTATATTTATATGCTTTTTAAATGCAATGACCTTATTCAGTTTTCATTTTCTGTATTATGTGTCAGTTTTTCTACTCTTCAAAATAATGCCACTTTATGATAAAATACATTTTTGCAAATATTCAGAAATATATTAACATTTAATGAATATGACCATGACAAGTATTTGTAGGATGTGCCAAATGACTTAGCACTTTCTTCCAGTCTTGTATTTTAAAAAACGTTGCATGCAATTTGACAGTAAGCCTATTTAAAAAATATTCTTACACTAATTCTTCTCAAAAAGTGCTATGAATAGTCCTTCTGCAAAATACCATATGTAACTGTGAATGTTGACCCCCAAATAAAGAAAATGTATCCTCCACACAGATGAACATTTTCTAAGACTAATCTTTCATTACGCAGTAATGTTTTTACAAAAGCAAGCACTACAAAACACACATAAAAGCAGCTATCTTAAACATGATTTTAATATAATATTAAACTTTGTAGCTGATTCATCACTGTCTCCAGTTTAATATGTTGTTACATACATGAAGAAGCTCCAGTAGTCCTTTTGTGATTATTTAAAAAAAAATCCCTGAATAAAACAGAAGCCAGTCTGTGACTTCTTTAGGCATTTCAGTAGAACATCATCATCTATGGAGAGTATCTCCACCCAAACTCAATGGTACAAAACAGAATCTAAAACACATCTGGCATAGATTACAGAGGTAACAACTTAAATTTATGTTTAAAAAGAAAGAAAAGCTACTATTAGTATTTAAAAGGATGCTGCAACTTTAACAACTGTAAACTTTGTGTTAGAAGGCTGTGGCAGACAGTTCTATGCTACTAGATTTTTAGCTTGTAAATAATGCAAATGTATATCAACAGTTTTTAAATGTGATGAACAATAAAAACACAAGAGGAAATGCAGAAAACAAACAAACCCAGATTGCCTATCTAAAAAAGAAGCTCTGTAACCAACAACTTACAATGAATTATTTCTGCCAACTAGAAGTAATGTGCATGTAAAGCTTGGCAGCACGTTTGCTGTGCAACTATTAATGAAGTTTGAGATCACCACCACCACCACCTAATTGGAACCAGGACTCGGGTCTTCTTGTCTTCTTGCCAGTTACTGCCAGCCACTGTGAAACTCTCACCTCCATTTCCTCCCTGTCATGTGACCTGTCTCTATCTTCAAAATCACATGTCCTTCTCTGAGCCTCTTCAAAGGCCTGTTGTGCTAATGCATCCTCCTGCTGGACTCCTCCTCATCAAACTCCAGGCACCCATACCATCCAGTCTCTGAAGATCAGTCCACCCTTGCCAGGTAACAGACTCCATTCAGAATCATGGGAGCCTTCAAACACACCTTGCCTGCTTCTCTTTCTATGAGGACATACTCCCAGCTAGGTGTTTGCTGTTCTCCCTGCCAGCTGGCCACAAAAACTGGAGAGATAGATTGGTTCCCATGGCCACAAAAGTGATCTTCCAGCGGCCTTCTCAGCAGACTTCCGGAAGTGGGACTGGCACTCCTCATGGGGCCAGTCCCTGAAACCAATGTACTTAATCTCGCACCGGCTGCTCAGCTTTCTGAAGAATTCATTCTCCAACTTGCTTCTCTGGTCAGGCACAACATGCGGTATCTTCCTAGCCAGGCTACTGGCTAGCGCAGGCACCCATTGGCCGGCTCCGCCATGACAGACTGACCGCCCACCCACGGTGCCCCACTTTCGTCCCAGCGGTGGATCTTGAGGTGCAGAAACATCTGAGGTTATGGTTGCCTTTAAAAATATTTTTCTTTTTCTCATGAATACAATTTTTTTTAAAAGCATGAATACCAACATTGACATTCACCTTTTTTGTATCAAATCCTCCCTTCAAATTTGGAGACACAATAAAATTAAGAATGGGACTAATTCAAATATTTTCATGTACAGCTAGCATTTCAAATGCTTTCATATACAGAGAACTCATATTGCAAAACTTACCTGATGTGAGTGTCCTGACATCCTTCATCTCTACTGCTTTAGTTGCAAGAGTCTCTCATTCCAGTGGTAGGCTGGATGGGTTTAAAAAAATGATCAAAGCTCTTTTGTGAAAAACTGTCGGAGATGCTCTGCTAAAATAATATCAACATTGAGTTGTACAAAGTATCCTTAATCACGACTTAAAAGCAGACACCTAAATTTCCAGCTTTTAATTCAATAAGAATAAAATATACACAAGTACATATTCAAAACTTAAATATTTGAAAAGAGAACTTCATTTTCCCTCTCCAATTAAGCCTCACTTTTATCTTCCTATGGCTACTGACTCTGAAAAAGAATGCAGGGACAGAAGAAAAGCCTTCATCAACAACATACTAACTGATGTGCATAACTTCACAGAGATATAATGTTGGTAGCTCCAACCTTCCACAACATTTTATGCCAAAAATAAGAGGATTTTTTAAAAATATATTTAAACAAATTTCAACAAATACACCTGATGATAGCTTTAACCATTTGAAACATTCTAATGTCAGACTATTTTGTGTTAAAATTAGGTATTGGTTTGATAAGACATTTTGAGTTATGGTACACTGAGAAGAAATAGAACTGTGTCACATTAGCTTCATTTAGCTGATCAAAGACTTTTAAAATCTAAATATTTTTAGGAAAAATTTTTACAGAGAGGAAAACTAATTTAATGACAAAGTAAGTAAAGAGAATGTTTCTTTATTTTACCTTTACATGACAGTGCACAATTTCGAGGTCGAGTGTGGAACACTTTCCAATTAGGAAGCAGCTAAAGAAAAGTATACCAAGGGAGAAAAATGGCAGTGGGGGAGTTCACTGTGCTTTTTAGCTCTGCCCTGAATTTGACACAGGTCAACTGGTGTGTGGCTGGGTGTTGAGGTGACTGTAGGAAACACTGCAGTGCCACTACAGAGAGCCAGACACCAGGTGGTTTTCAGAAGTATAAAAGAATGTACCAAGGAAATCGACTGCAGTGGTGCCAGAGAAAAACTCCCTAGTGTGAAAATGGAAAGCTGCCTTCCTGTGGGCCCAGCAATTTCAACAAAAGCTGATGCCACTGAAATCAAATGAACAGTTTCAACAAGGAGAGACCAGGATTCTTCCTGACAAGTCAAGGGAGGACAGGTATTCTGCAGATTCTCCCTTGCCTTTTCAGAGTGCTTGGCCAGGAGCCATCTTCATTAGGGCTCTTTTTCCCTTGAATTTATTTATGGGATATCAGAAACCCCAAGCTTTTGATTTCATATGTCCAAGACACAGCTGTGACATGAATTAACTTAGTTGGGAGACACTCACAAAGAGAGTCAGGCTGAGTCTAAGAAATATGTGCTGAGAATTCTGGGAAGGTAGAGGCCTCATCATGCAGTCTACCAAGGGACAGAAGCCTGGGCACAGGCAATGACTTCCTTAAAGACTCAGGAAATAACACAACAGTAGATGAGTGGGCATGCATAAAATCAAAAAACGTCTACAAGGTAAGTAAACTGGAGTGAAGAGATAGTCATTGTCAGTTACTCTTCTGATAGAGCACTAACATTCTGAATATATCAAGAACTCAAAATTTTATTAGAATATAATGAATTCAACTTAAGTGGTTTTAAACCACTCTGAAATCTGTAACATTACCACCAAATACAAAGAAAAGTGGGAAAAAATGTTCCAAATATTTCCCTCTGAAAGAAAAATATTTTCACAACTGTAAAGTTTAATGTGGAGCTTGAGAAGATGTACTTAATAGCACATTTGTTGGGACTCAAAAGGAGATATTTTGGTTCCAAATTTCATGTTTATGACATTTCTCTGAATTGTTTGCTTGTTTTTGACATTAATTCATGATAACTCACCTGACCTTATACATTCTAAGCCTTGTAAAAGAATATAAATTTAAGTCACATTTTTAGAAATTCGGTAGATTTGATTATTAGACATACCATGTATATTGTATTACTTAGGACACTTTATTAAATATAAATCTATTTTTCTGCATATTTGTTCATGTTACAAATATTCAAAGTATTCCAAAACTTATTCTAGCTACTCCAGGAGATGTGCAAATATGTTTCCTAACCTCCAATACCTCATGGTGATAGAAGAAATTTGAAATAAATATGTAAATAAGTACAGAAACTTCTCAAATATGAAGTCTCAGAATGTTACATAAGATCTTTGTTTTAATATATTACGATGCAAAAAATAGTTCATACAGTTATTGAGATTCTGTCCTTCTAGAAGTGGTTATTATTTTATACAAAATATCTATTCTTTTTTAGATGATGAGTTTTAAAGCACTTAGTGGAAAGACTCAGAAAACATGATGCAATCCCTTTGTAATGTGAGCATTAAGAAGCAGATTCTAAATTTCTACATCGTCCCAGTTTATAATATCATTTTATCATAAATACAGAACCAAAAACAGAAATTGAGAAAAAAAGTCCTCCTAAAAAGAATATGATACTAAAATATATGGTGTCTGAGAGAAAAAAGTATATACAATGTGCCCTATAGCTTCCAAATTAATATCTCCAGAAAAATTCCATAATTACTACAAAAACTAGTTCAATATTTGCATATTTGTATAGGTATGAATATCATAAAAGTCATGTAAGTATGATTTAAAAGTCAAGTGATGTATATTTATTCAAATTCTTATTACCAAATTTCATGTTTACTCTGCAGTTGGAAGGTTTTTCCTAAAGTGACTTTTCTGTCATTATTTGTTTTCCAGCCCCCATGCTCTGAAGTTCTTAAGGAAACATTGGTATTTTTTAAAGTATATTAATAATTAGAAATCAGCATAATTCTGTGGAATGGTTTCTTCTCAGCATATTGTAAAATAAAATGACAGGGAGATCATTGCTGAAATTTAAGAACAAACAACTCAAAAACCAAAATTCAGAGCAAGAAAATTAACTTCACAAAAGAGCACTTTACCTTGATATCAGATTGATTGTTGCCCTCATCTAGCATAGAATCACTAGGACCAGGTATATCAGAATATCTTTAGAGTACAAAAAAAAAATAACAATAAGAATGGGGCAGCCCAGTTTCTCAAAAACTAACCTCTGGAGAAAGTTTAAATATACTTATATCAAAGGTATTTCTTGGGGCTTTGGATATAACTCAGTGGGTAGAGAGCTTGCCTCAAAAGCACAAGGCCCTCAGTTCAATCCCGAGCACCACACACACACACACACACAAAACCTGATATTTTTTTTATTTCCTTATTGATTCATTGAACATAAATGGAGTACAGCTACTGTTTCACTGGTTGTAAACAAAGTAGAGTCACACCATCTGTGCAGTCATACATGTACACAGGGCAATGGTATCTGTCACACATTCTGTTATTATTTTTACACCCCACCCCGCCCCCACCCCTCTCCCCTTCCCTCTATGCTATCTATCCTTCCTCCATTCTTGCCACCCTCCAGCCCCCCCCCGCATTATGCATCATCATTCATTTATCAGAGAGACCATTTGGCCTTTGGATTTTGGGGATTGGCTGATCTCACTTAGCATAACAGTCTCCAACATCATCCATTTACCTACAAAAGCCATAATTTTATTC